>JAOQGH010000069.1:4623720-4692554 GCA_025769975.1 Gallinago jamesoni | reverse complement strand
TTGGACTAGATGATCTCTATGGTCCCTTCCAACTCCAAAAAAAAATTCAGTGAAATTCAGTGAAATTCAGTGAAAAGCTATTTCTTTAGTTAACCATAAAACTTCTGATGCAAAATTTCTATCCTTCTACCAATAAAGAATGTATCTCATTTTACCTGCATAATTACTGATCAAATCAGTCACAACTGACCCTTTAGTATTTTTGTAATGCCTACTGATGTCACTGCCACCTGGAAAATGTGATTTCAGGGACTGGAGAAGAGTAGAAGCTGGTTGAATGAGACAGCTTTTTGCTAAGGGATGCTTATCAGAGATGAACAAACTCTTGACCTTTGATGAATTTTCACAGAAAGAGACATGCCTGAAGTCTATTGTGGAAGGGGCAATGGCTACTCGAAGTTTGTGAAAGATCAACACAAACAAAAGGCTTTTGCAGTGATTTTGACATTCTTGTTTGAAGTTGAAGGGATCAATGAAGAGATGTGCCATTTTCATCATGGGGACCAGAATATCTATTGACCTGTCAGAATAGCTTGGGTACTCCACAGCTATACCAGTGAAAGGCAAAGCAAATTCACATTCGTTTTATTAATGGTATATGAGCAAGTGTTGGAAAAAACAAAATGAAAATGTTTCTATGCTATCTGGACATTTACACTGATGGAAAAAAATGCAACCTTTTTCAGCAGGATTGAAAAGATTGATAATGTGAGAGACAGACATTTTGAAAATTAGAAGGAGCAGTTGTAGGAAAGAGATGCTAGCTGACTGTTAGGGAGAGCTGCATAAACTTCCTCAGATTCTCATGCTCTAAGGCAGCCAGTTTAACTCAGTATGGGCTGCTCCAGATGATTCATGGGACTGTCTGAAAGTCACTTAGCACAACTTGCTGGCCTTACCTGTCCATACTTTGCCTATGAGTTTCAAAGCTGATGTCTTATTCTCCATTTATTTCTCTTGTCTGTATTTAATATTTGGTCAAAATAGACAAGAAACTGTTGCTATCCATAGTTTTATAATGGAGATGCATTATAAATGGGAACTGTGAAGATGAGACAGCTGATGAGCTTAAAAAGGGATTTACAACGGCATCAGTAGAATGTACGGAGGATTAAGGCTGTAAAACTAGGTCTAAACTACAATATTATAGTCTACTATAACTACAAACATCAACGAGATACAGCTGCATTGCCAAAACCTATCTAAAAATAGCAATGCTGTTTCAGTCTAGGTTTTTATTGCTTAGTGCACAAAGATATGAGTTAAAAGGGGTACTGTCTCATTTTCACCAATTCAGAACACAATACAGATATTGCTGTCATTGGCAGGTATGTCCAATTCTCTTTTTTAATCTCATTTGCCTTCCTGAATTTGTCCTGATTCTAAAAACACAACTTCAGTCATTGCACTATAATCAACACAAGCCTTTGTGCTTTTGAAGGGATCATAAAAAAAGTCATAAATTTACCTTTTCGATTGTATCAACTCAGTTTTCAGAATATAAGGGAGTTCCATGAAAAAAGTAAAATGCAGTACCTGAGTTTCTCTTATACAGATTCCTCCAGTATAGATATTATAGATATTATTTTTTTAATTTTTTTTGAGATATAACACCTTAGGCATCAGTGCAACTCATTATTTGATAGTGAGATAAATCATTTGTCTAGAGCAAGATCTCACAAGTAAAAATAACAAATATATTACATGTTTCCATTTTTGAAAAATTGGTAGTATGAAATTTGACTACAGTGCTAATTTACATAAAAATATTTGCTTAATCTGCTTTATTTTCATAGCAGTACAGCTTTATTTTCTTTTATTTCCCTTCAATTAAGATTAAATTCTAATTTGCTTTCTGAGAATTACTACAGTAAGCCAGACTGAATTTACAAAATGAAACCCTGGGGCCTGGTGGACACTGACAGTAATATGATAAACAGTCCTGCTCTGTTACAGTATTTTGCTTGAAGCCAGAAAACAGCTTCAAGTTCAGAAATTTCAGAATAAGAACTAACAAGCAAACACAGAATGCTAAAGTCCTTAATAACGATTTATTCTTTTTTTTTTTTTTTTTTAGGAACTATTGCAAATAAAGGGGAGACTAAAACAAAAAAGTATTACCTATAAAATGGCAGACAAATTATGATTAAAACCATAAATAATTTATAACAAAATGTCTGAAAGCTTTTTCTGAAGCATTTTGCTTTGTTTCTTTTATGTTTTGACATGGCAGATTACACATTAATTATTACAATCTACTCTACAGCCCATTGCATGGCACAGTTTCCTCAGCCATGGTTCTTACATGACCTACATTTGACTTGCTTATCTACATGACTGCAGAGGGATACTAGACTATAATTCATTTTTGCACTAAGATGACAACTATTCAAGCTATTAGGCAGTACAAATTCCTAAATGCTAGTGAAGTTTTGGCCTTTGTATTCAGTTAAAGCAAGATACATATTTTCTCAATGCCTCATTTTGTCCTAGGTAGTGTATTAGGACATTTTTATGAATGAAGATGATCTAGTGTCAGAAGTGAAGACATCTCTATGTGTTTTGCACTGATATGGCCTAGTCTCATTAAAATATAGGTTGTAAAGAAATTAAAACTCTATAAAAGGTTTTTGTTTCTTCACCAGCCACAAGAAACACACTAAGATGTCTCTAAACAGGCTGGGAATAAAGTTTTCAGAGAAATCAGATACTGATTCTGAAGGAGTGATAAAGCAAGCGGAGATCTCCAGCAAGGGTTACATTTTTCATTCATATCTCTCTTTCTTCTTTCTTTTCTTCTTTGACTCCACTAATTCTTTGAAAGACTGAAGTCTTCCCATAGATCTAAAAGAGTTATTAGAAAAACTAAATTTATTGGCATCTATGCTGAATAGATATACTGTAACAGTAAACACACTGAAAAAATTTAAACGAAACAAAAGTTCCCGAAAGGCTATGCAGTACTGAGATATGAAAAGAGGTATAAAGGGAGACAATGAAATAAATACTTATGTTATAATTCTGGCAGTTGTTACATTAACATTAAAATTATCTTTCTCTCTGCCATCTAAAGTAACAGATTGCAGAAGGGTGATTTCTTTTAAATAAACAACCTTTCTTAAATTTTCCTATAGAGTGATATTTCTCTGCTGATCTTCATGCCCCTCCTGGTAGATGCAGCTGGCTGATCTATTCATGCTAACTTTTCTAAAGGCTTTCTCTTGTCAGCTTTGATGTAATGAACAGTTGTTGAAGCATCAATTAGCTTAGTAATGGAACTTGCTGATAGGTCAATTGTTAATGATAAACCACCAGGAAGAGGTTCCTGGTGTGGAAGCAAATCTACCCTTCATACACTTATATATCTTAAGTATCATGTATTTGTAATTTGTGTGTGCATGTGCCTGCCACTTATTATGTCAGCCATGATGCCTTGAATTAAAGCGACAGCAGCATGGTAGCACGCTATGGTTTGAAATTCTATTATTCGTAATCATTATTCATACTCATTGACCCTGGGAACTACCAACCAGTCAGCCTCACTTCTGTGCCCAGTAAGATCTTGGAACAGATGGAAATATCTTAACACATATCTTAAAACATATGGAAGACAGGGAGGTGATTATAGACAGCCAACACAGCTTCACCAGGTGAAAATCATGCCTGACTAATCTAGTGACCTTCTGCAATGGGGTGACTGTATCAGTGAACAAGGGAAGAGCTACATGTGTCATTTACCTGGACTTGTGGAGTCTCCTCCTCTGGAGGTATTCCAGTATCTGGACATACTCTAGATGCATTCCTTTCCAACCTGCTCTAGGTGAACGTGCTTTGGCAGGGAGTTGGACTAGATGATCTCCGAAGGTCCCTTCCAACTTCTACTGTTCTGTGATTCTCTAAGGACTTTGATACAGCCCTCCATAACATTCTTGCCACTAAATTGGAGAGATATGGGTTTGATGGACAGACTGTGGATATAGAATTGGCTGGATGGCTGCGTTCAGTCAATGGCTCAATGTCTAAGTGGAATCCTGTGATGAGCCCACCTAAGAAACTCTTTGTTGGTATAGACTTCCTGCACTAGACAATTTTTAACTCCAAAGTGATGTATTTGTGTGGCTGTAATTTAAAGGCATAAATGAGTGAGGTATAAAAAAAGACTTTTTTTTTTTTTTAAAAGAAAACTTAGAGGATAAAGGCTATAGTGTTCTAAATAAGTGGTTACATACAACAAAACATTATTGCATCTAACAGCAAAAAGGCTCAAGTCCTTTCATCCCTCATTTTCACTACTTGCATAGCATGGACAGTGCAAGTTCAGATTTTTCTGCATCTGCTAATATAAAAATGTCATTGCATTACAGTGGGGGCAAATAAAAGTGTCTGTTGTAACCACTATGAAAAATAAATGCAGCAAGAAAATCAGCAGACAAGTACCTTCTATGTTACTTTATCAACAGATCAGCGGGAGGTACTGGTTCCTTCAGCAGCTGTCACTTCCCTTGCTCCTCTACTTATACTCCTCATCATGCAGAGGAGCCAAGGTCAGGCCAAGTAACTGCATCACCTTCACAATACCAGCGTGGCTGAGCTTTCCGAGCCAAGTGAATAGCTGAGAGAAAGATAGATGATGTTGCTTTCAAACCAACCTTCCCATTCCACAATACTCTGAACAGCTGTTAAGCCACCTGGTCTGCCACAAGATTATACCTTATTTAATTCTGATCCATCAGAACTCAAACAGTGTATAGCATTACTATTTCTGACTTAAGGAAAAAAAATTAATCATTGTTAGACTTTGGATAAAACCTGTTTTCAGCAAATGATGTAGCTCTACTAAGAAAACTCATGGAATCATAGAATGGTTAGAGTTGGAAGAGTCCTTAAAGATCATCTAGTTCCAACCCCCCTGCCATGGGCAGGGACACCTCCCACTAGACCAGGTTGCTCAAAGTCCCATCCAGCCTGGCCTTGAACACTTCCAGGGATGGGGCATCCACAACTTCCCTGAGCAACCTGTTCCAGTGCCTCACCACCCTCACTGTAAATAATTTCTTTCTAGTATCTAATCTAAATCTTCCCTTTTCCAATTTAAAACCATTACCCCTTGTCCTGTCACTACACTTCCTGATAGAGAGTCCCTCTCCGTCTCTCCTGTAGGCTCCCTTCAGATATTGGTAGGCTGCTACGGGGTCTCCTCAGAGCCTTCTCTTCTCCAGGCTGAACAACCCCAGCTCTCTCAGCCTGTCTTCATAGCGGAGGTGCTTCATCCCTCTGATGGTCTTCAGAGTTACAAGAGATTAATAAACTCCACTAACTAGGTTGCTGTTATTAGGAAAAGCATTCAATGTACAAGTATATGGCAAAATTTGAACAGAAGTTGGAGACCAAGAGGATTCTTTTTTGTCATGTGAAGAGCATGTGATCAGGCAAAGAGTGTGAGAAGTCCTCCTGAGGAGGAAGGAGGAATAGCAGAGACAAGGTGAGGAACTGAACACAGCCTCCATTCCCCATGGAGGGGTGAAGGAAAGTTGTTTTTAAAATTTGGTTTTATTCTCATTATTCTACATTGATTTTATTGGTAATAAAATAATTTTCTCCAAATCAAGTCTAGTTTGCCCATGAAGCTAATTGCTGAGTGATCTCTCCCTGTCCTTATGTTGACCCACAAGACTTTAAGTATATTTTCTCTCCCCTGTTCAGCTGAGGCGGGAAGCAATAGAGTATGATGGGCACCTGGCATCTAGTCAGGATCCGTAGATAGCAAAGACTGAGGAAACTGAAGAGAAAGTGGAGAAAAATATCATACATAGCCCTGAAGGAATGCTGATGTTAGAGACACCACCCCCCCCCCCCCAAAAAAAAAAAAGTTACAACATCTTAACAGAGTTTGATTATAAAAGAAACCTTAACTTAGAGATAGGCCTGTTTTAAAGAGGGAAACAAGTGGCTCATAACTTGATTACTTAGAAAAACACTATTCATTTCATGAAATTAAATGCAATATGAAAAGTGGATTTTCTGTAATAGCTGATCACAGATTACAGGCATTCTACACTCCCTGGTTCATTTATTTTTCACAAGGAAGCTGGAAGAGAAGCAAATTATTCGCATACAGGAATAAGTTCTAGTGACTGCAAAGAGAAGACAAGTCTCACGTAACAGGCTCAGCACACACTGGCACCGCTGTGAAAGGTTACTTCACAGAACCTTTCAAATGAAGTTTGTACCAACTCAATTTTACAGAAGAAACCATTAGCACATGGAGAATGTTCAAACGCAGTCAATCTATCAGTGGCCAAGTCCAGGGGATGGCAGTGGTTGTTACTCAAACTATCACGTGCAGCCTCCAAGCGTCATCGCTCGGGTCCTCTCCTGTCACCCAGCTGCTCCTCCCCTCGAGCCACCAATGCTACAGCTGTTTGTTCAACCCTACATCCACACAAAACATGCAGCCAATTCAGGTGAAATATTATTAAGAGGAGAAAGGGTTTGTGTTGTTTTGTTGTTTGTTTTTTTTTTTTTATCCTTATCTGTTCTTTCTGGTTCGCAGCACAATCACACCAACACCATGCAGCAAATTGTATGACAAGAAGAACACGCAGCCAAGAGCTGGTCAGTCCTCAGACTACTAAGACACACACAGAGCATAAGAGCTGGATATCACGTCCCCCACTCACTAGTTTTTGGTGATAATCCACAGAACAGTCCAAATTTCACATCTCTTGCTCTCCTCTGATAAATCACTTATTGCCCTGTCCTGTACAGACCCTGGGGGTTTGGACTAGATCTCCAGAAGTCCCTTCCAACCCCATATCATCCTGTGATTCTGTATCCAAACCATTTGCCAATTCCATCACATAATTGTGTCTCGCTAGCACCCACATATATAACTAGTCTTTAGTTTTTAATTCAAGCTTTTAAAATATCACTTCTGCTAACTCATCACTTTCCTCTAAATTCCATTTTCTTGTGTTCTTTTTATCAGTGCTTAAAGCAACTTGTCTGCAAAGCTGTTTCAACCAACAGGTACAACATGCTTACAGAATTAAATTGCTTGTTTTATAAAGAATTGCTATAACGAAGCAATTCTTCATGTTACCACTGAACTGGAGTTGTGTTTTTCTACAGTCAGACTTTTGCAGTACATAGCCTAAGACAGAAAAAAACCCTCCACTTCCTACTGCCTGAAATCTTTCAATAAGGGCCTGAAAACTTGCATTCCCATTACGAGATGTCCTTGTGACCTCAGACATACCAGGATCTCTGCCCTAAAGTCTCCTTGTTGTAAAATACTTAACCAGAGGGATGACCAGAAGATTTACTTAACGTCATAAAGCAATTTCTCTAATGCTCCCTGTGTATTTTTCATTTTCACGCTTGGCACTATTTCACAGGCAGACGGTGATACACTCTGTAGAATTACGAACTCTGGTACCACTCCAGTGCACTTTGTGATTTAGCAAACAAGCTAAATGACAAGCCTCCGATTAGCAAACAAGTGGTTGAGAGCAACTCTTCTGCGTGTGCAGGTTTGATTCAGTTCTGGCAACTGAATCGATGCTAAAAAAAAAAAATTTACAATGAGATGAAGAAAAGAGATTGAACTTACTGGGGCAACTCTGGAACTCACATGCCAAGAAAAGTTATCAGCAGCAGAATGACTATGTGACAAGAAAACACATCACTAAGGGTAGTAATATAAAATTATGCTGGACAAAGTGTAAGATCAATTTCCTCAGGGAACAGACAGATGAGAGCCTTGTTCCTCTTTCTGCACAGAAATGCAATAACTCTTGAAACCATTTTCATTGCTTTCCTCATTCTGTTCTCCACATCACCGTTAAGATTGTTACCACAATCAAAGCCACAAAACATAGTCACGAATGACCAAAGAACAGAGCGTTGACCATTCAGACAAACATACCAAATAATATGCTTTTTTTGAGGGTGGGATGCTTGCTAAGAGAGTGTAACAGAAGTCAACATTGTACAAAAAAAAAAAAAAAAAGATTAGATGAGAATTCCACCCTGGTCACTAGCTGCCAAGCAGGACAGAGATCCAGTTTAAGAGCAAAATTGGGTGGTAATACGAAGATAATGAAGCACAGCAAAGAAAAACATAAAACCTTAAGACAAATTCTGCATTTGTCACCAGAGGGCACAGGGTCATAAAACCTCACCTAACATAAATGAGGTACTGAAATCAGTCAGCTATCTCAGCTGTCTTCACTTATGAAGTCCTCATACATCTGTTGTGCAATAAATCTTACCTTTATTTACCAAGTATCTTCTAAAGAATGTCCCTTAAAGTCTGACTTGTGTGCAGTAACAAGTCTGAATGCACAGGACAGAATGCCAAGTTAGACATTTGTGGAATTAGAATTAGACCTTGGGAAATAGTATTAGGTGGTTCGGAGACACAAGGAGGGGAAGATTCATCTTTTTTTTTTATAAACAGAAATTACTGGGAGAATGGGTGAGAAAAGGCAATAATAAAGGTTATAACTGCTGTTTTCTCTCCTTGTGCTGACACACATTGAAGTAATAGAATTCAAGACTGTAAATTATGCAAAACAAAAGCAAAACATACCTATAAAAGCCCTGGGAGTAAATTCAGTAAGATGGCTCTAAAGCCAAATCCTATTTTAAAAAGGCTCCTTGGATGTGTGAACTTCTGAGTGACAAGCGAGGCAATCACCACAAAGGGAACTCGCTGCCATCGGTGTTCGATACT
This sequence comes from Gallinago jamesoni, assembly GCA_025769975.1. Lineage (NCBI taxonomy): Eukaryota > Metazoa > Chordata > Aves > Charadriiformes > Scolopacidae > Gallinago > Gallinago jamesoni. Next base: position 4,683,817 of record JAOQGH010000069.1, on the reverse strand, counting down.
CTACGAGCCCCACCGCTTAACTACACTCAAATACTGCACAGTCTTTCGTGTGTTTAGGCAAAAATGAAGTCATTGTTAATATTCTAATTTTACTCTTTGGATTTATACATACTACTTTTTAAATTGTGGGTTAACATATATATATGGATGAAAACATCTCAGTTTAACAAACTAGGGCAAGAGTTGCAACATGGAACTCCAGATTAAGGCACCAACTAAAAAGAAGAGATTCTAATAACCTCTTTACTGAAATGTAGATTAATCATCTCTACAATTTAATTCTACGTAAATACAACTCATTGAATTTATGAATGGTTATATGTCTACATCTTACATGTACACACAGAAAGAGCTTGGCTGTTTGTGCAAACCAACTCTCACACCACAAACCAGCATGGTATAAGAACCAGGGCATCTAAGCGTAGTTAAACTTGGGCTCTCTTTTCAGACTTACTACTAAGCCAGTGTCACATTTAGTGAGATGCCTCTTACTACTACTTTCAATATGAGGATATTTAATATATTTGACATGTTTAATGTCAGGATTTGTTACAGGTCACACGAACTTGCTAAACCGGTATTTATGCAAAAAAGATGCTACTTTTTTTTAAGTGTTGAAAACGACTTTTGTTACCATATCCACTTTTTAAAGTTTCAGCTTGTCTAACAGCCAATTTTTTTTATTCAATAACAAATTTAGTACACTATAGACCTTTACAGAACTATTTCCCAGGGATATGCTGATATCACCAGTGATACTATGCAAAAGGTAGACAAGAAGAGCCATGTTCATTTCAAGCTTCATTAAACACAGGAAAGGAAGAAGGAGAAGGGGGGAAAAGTTCTCTTTACCAACTTGGGGGGAAAAAGTTCTCTTTACCAATTTGAAAAAACAGCAGAGACAGGAAAAAAAATTAAGAATTTAAAAATAGCGTTACATATAACTGAGAGGTTTAAAAAAATAGAAATAAACACCACGCAAAACCACCACAGAAAACTTGAGTAACATTCCAGATAAGCAGAGGACTGAAAAGTCAAGTATTTACTGTATTTCACACACAAAAGAATGTGACAAGACAGACCCTTACTGCTAATCAGTTACCAACTGATAAAGTGAATCTCAAGTTACTTCGAATGAACTGGTATCTGGTAACAGTTCACTTTACTCATCCTCAAATAGGGCTTAAAATAGATAAAATGATTCTTTTAAGAGAGAGAGATCAACATGGTGGAAACTGTCCTAGCACTAAAGTAAACCACAGATCGTTCTGGACTTGCTGCTTGTATTAAGGTGGTACCACTCCTTGGAAAAAAATGTGTTGTGAACCAAACATAACAGAGGTTAATTTTGCAATGAGTAACTCTTTACGCCATCGATTATATTACTAGCTAATGCAGCAAAGTTCTTATCTTGAATTAAGCAGAATGTACATAAAGGACTGCCAAATCAATATGTAAAAGAATACAACTACCAAGACACAGCTCTCCTCCAGTCAGAACAGATCTATCAGCTTCTAGAACTGCTTCTGCTAAGAAAAGGTTCCCAGTTCAGGCCTCTCGGATAACATATGGCTCTCCCTACGCTTCAGCACTGCTTGCTGACAACACAGTCCGGGATAACATAATAAACTGTAATGTCATCATAGCATTTCACTCACTTAGCTCCGTTGCCCAGAGGTTAACAAGAGACTGGAGAGAGCTGCTCTAGGCAGCTCCTTCTGTCCAGGTCTAGAAACACTCTAACAAACATGGCTCTTTGCATGTTTGGGTTTTTTTAAAAAATAAAAAAAAAAGAAAAAAAGATTATGTTTCTAAAATATAGTCCTAGTAAATCCAGAAAAATGCATACAGGTCACCTTCAGATTGCTTTTCTTGCAATGCCACTGTAATTGACATATAAGTAAACGTATGTATATATTTATATTCCCACCTTATATGCTGCCACATGCTACAGACACATTATAAATTCATGGAGAACCACGGAAACACAAGAATTAAAAAACAAACCCCCAACCTTTTCAATTACCTATCAGCTAAATGAAATTAAAGGGATGACTGACAAAGTCCTACCACCTACCAAGTAGGACCAGAAAAAGACATCAAGAAACCATAAATCCAAGTCAATTGCACATAAACAGGAAAAACCATGAGTGCTAGGTTTAACATGAGAAACACAAGCTTTTAAAACCAAACTAATCTTTCTCTGGTTTAAAACAAACCAGCCACCACTGCCAACAATGGGAATCAAATGAAGAGTTGCAACAGCTTTTGCTATGAAGCAGGATCCTCAGAGTCTGCCCCAAAAGAAAACAAACATTTTTGCTCGGACTCAAGTAGTAGTAAGTCGGGAGCAGGGGAGCCAGCAGCTCACGAACAGGAGACTTCCACTATCAGCCACCAGCACTCACCCGTCGATTTGTTACTCCAGTTGCTAAGACAGAAAATCCTCAAATGAAAGAAGAAGGGTAGACGGTTTGGAACTCATTTGCAGCCCTGGTTTCATGTTAACGCTACAGATTAAGGCCTGAAACAAAAATGAGCGTATCAGCTAACCTTTGTTTGGGGTTTAAAGCTTTGATGGCTTAAAATAAAGCTCAACAGATAGTCCAACAATTCAAACAAAGCCATTCCACTCTGCTCACCTTCACACTACTAGCTCTCATTCTAGTTTGAAAGCTTTCAACATTTTCAACACCAAGCAAGTAAGACCCTTGACTGCAGACAAAATTAAAAACATGCTACAACTGCTGCCAACAAACAGCCCAGCTATTAGCAAACCTTGACTGCTGATAAGAGTACAGAGAAAAAAAAAAAAAAAGAGCCTTCTTGTCCAGTAGTCCAGTATATCCCTTATTTTTTTCCTTCCTCAGCTTGTGCAGATCCACCTCCTTTCCCTGCAACAGGGAACAAACAAAAGTATGGGGAAAACCACACTTCCTATGCTCATTTGTCTCTCCATCCATATTAAAAAAAAAAAAAAAGAAATGGTTCCAATACACTACTGGTCATGAGTCAGCTTCAATGACAGATCTGCATAACCTCTAAATCAGACCGTAAGCGTTGCCCTGAGAGAGAGATAAGAGCAAGTGTTTGGGTAAGTCCTGATAGTTCAGATCCCACAACTCAAGAATTGCTATTTACCGCCACAGAGTTCATGGTACAAGACAAATTCCTAACCTTTGGCCCAGAAACCAACCATTTATTTCAAAAAATGTGGCAGAAGATATAAAGTAGTGTTTAAACACCCCTAGAATGAGGAAGGCCTTGTACCACATTCTTCTCTGGCGCCGAAGACATAAGGTCAGTGGAGCATTTTCAATCTGGCTTCTCCCACATACACAAGGCTCCGCTGCGTATGGAGCTAAAGTCTCATGTCTGGGTATCTCACACTAAAAATCATGTCTTCACACCAAGAGGAAAGAGAACATTACCTTCAGCAGCTCTAAGGACCTTCCTACTCCTCAGAGGTTAAGAGCTAAGGAAGACTGTTCAGTTATGAAACTGGAGGCCTCCTGAACAATGCAGCTTGCAGTTGATTTTGACACTTCTTAGAGGCTTTCAGGGAGAAGGTAGTCCCCACCACACATGGCAAAGAAGAACATCCTTCCTGAGTGAATCAGACAGTTCACAAAGGCAGCCAAAGTGGAGTATGCAGCTGAAAAAGAGACATGCTTCTTGAATCCTGGACTCCTCTGTCCAATTCTCCACAGGATTTGTAATCCAGAAGTTTGGTGCATATGCTAAAAACGTTAAAGAAAAACAAGCTAAGATTTCCTCATTAATTTAAGCAATCAAAACACCGAGCCTGAGAAGGCGGCACAGCCTGGTAAGGTTCCTTGCCCATCTGTTATGGTACAAAGCAAACTGCCTTAGCAACACTTCCCTGTTCCTGGACAGGTCTATGGGGCAAGGCTGGGAGGGAGAAACCAAGTGAGCAAACGTGCCTCAACAGGAACACGATGAGAAGCTCCACCATCAGCCTACCCTGCAACTACAAGGTCATTTTAGCAAGAACTTAACACACTGATTTAGACCGTGAACCACAATACTCGCTACCAAAAACATGACACGGCATATATTTGCTAAGATATTATTAAGCTTTTTCTACTTTGCAAGTCAGGAAATGAACCAAAGTCATTTCAGTTTTAAGCATCGACAAATCAATTATCTGTCAAACATTAGAAGGAACGAAGGACCGAAGTCGCAAGCGTGTGAGGAGAAGGTTACCTGTGGTAAGGTCACCACCTACAGAAGAAAATGTTGCTTTGTATCTGAAAGCATCAATCGGTCTAGAGGGTCCACATAAAGAGAGAATAGTGGAAAAAACAATAGCTCTCAAACAAGAAGAAATATGCTAGAATGCACCCGCTGTCAATGAGCGCGCACAACCCCTGACAGGCAATTATTCTTTGATCTATTGGCAGAAGCGCAGAACAAACATTCTGAAATTCCAGATAGGACCTTCTGCATATCATGACTGTGGTCATGATGAGCAGTTTACTTTTATCATCGAGAACAGTTTCAGAGCAGTGATAATAAGAACCATTCGGAAGGAGAAAGACAGTTTTCCTCTAAGGTGTTCAGTGCAGTAAGACAGAATTTAACTGTAAATTCAGCTGCCCTTCAAGCACCGAAACCATTACTTACCAGCTCCTAGACACAAAGACACATCTCCACGCCTAATTGTTCACTGATGGGCACCAAAACCTACAATCAACACTGGAAAACAGATTTTTCTCATCTGTAATTCTAAAGGAGTAAGCGAAGCGTTTGAAGTATGACCCTACAGAAAAATGGAAAAAGATGACACAAAGGGCTGGCAGTAAGTCTTTTTAGCATCCTCTGTCTGTTCCATAATTCCTGAATAGGAGGTAGTAGTGTCAAATTTAAGGACCTCTTATGCAGTGTTACTTAATTAAGTGTGAGGTAATTTCCACATCAAAATATTCAAGGTAAAGTCCATGACCTACAGAAACATGAGCTTTGCCATCAGCTTATTAAACGGATTCTAACTACCACAAATTAAAAATCAAGAGTTACAGGCCCAAGTCCTAAAGCCAAGAGAGTCAACCCTCGTTTTATGCCACTTAAGCTCTGAAATCTCGTTCCCACTTTTAACCACAATTATTACGATTTCAAGAGCCTTCTTTCCTCCACCCCTTTTCCTGCTCCATTCTTCCAACGGCGTGCCAGCCAGGTTTTGCCTTCGCTTGGGCTTCACCATCAGCGATGCATTCACACCGTGGCACAGCGTGTGCCACGACTGCTGCACTTTACTACTTTGGCCAAGACGCAGCGAGGTGAGGCAGATGACAGCCTTCAGGCAGGTACAATAACGCACCACGACGACAGCTCCAATCCCGGCGTCGACAACGCTTCAGAGGCAAACATACTCCTACAACCTTCCCCGCAATTCCAGCATCTACAAAGATACATACATAACTACCTCTTGCTTCTGACCCGGGATTCAAATACGCAACAGGGAGATGGGTATCTTTCCAACTATTAAACTGTGCTTTACAGCTATTCTATTCAAAACGCGGGCTGTAAAGCATACTGAACCGAGAGCTGAAGCTCGTAAAAGCTTATTCGCAGAAAAGGTACGTATTAAAAACCAACAGCAAGCAGCATTAAAATGGTCTTCCAAAGCATAATGCAGTAAGCAGTGCGAGCAAAGCAGGAGGAACGGACACTTTCTGCCCCCTGCAGTTTCCATTGCTATCTAGATTTTTAAGACAGCCTTAGGAGGGGTAGTTTATTACCATTCTAGAAACCTAGCAATTTACATCTGGCTATCACCAGCCAGCTAAGGCATTTTTTACAGGTGGGTTCATTTAAGTAACTGTTAAATTGACCAACACTTCCCATTAACAATAAACTACATATGTTGAATGTTTTCTGTGAGAAATTAATTACATGATCGTCCTTGATTTTGCAACAGAAAAGAATATCACCTTTTACCAAACCTTTAATTTGACCTCACCATTTTGATTAGGATTAAAAATAAGAATCTGCACCAATACACAGATACTCCCCAAGCAGTCTGAGCTATGGTCCTAAAATATATACATACATAATATATGCATATATAAAAAATTAAAGGACAAAGGATCATTTTCTAGTTACTAGGCTATAAACATGCCTCCAAACAGAAAATATAATTTATCAAATTTTACATGTAAAACTGCAAGGCAGAGAATTTCAGCAAAGAAAAATCCCATGGAAGAAGGTCTCATGTCCATATGCAGGAGAGGCAAATACCATAATTGTTATCTATATACTTTATTCAATCTTGATGAATATAGACCGGGAACTGATTCCCACATTCAGCCATCCAAAATGTTTCCCTATACGTGATTATGTACTCCCTGTATGTGATCATTTCAGGTTGGCTGAATTCAGGAGTCCAACTATTTTCAGACAGGTAACCTGCTTAAAAAAAAGAAGGGGAAAACCAACATTTTTAGCATGCATTTGGAAAACTGATGTTTTCCATGAGATGACAGGTAATTTTGAAACAATCCTGTTCCGCTTTACAAGCCTGGCTATGCCAAGAGGAAGTGAGAACAGATTGATTACAATGGAATATTATTTATTTCCAGCTGTTTTTCAAGCAATGATGAACACATCCCTACCATTAGGCTTTAGAAGAAAAAAACCAAACTGTTGCAGCATACAAATGGTATGCAGGTTACAAAGGATGCTCCATACTGAACTGGGAAGGAGGTAAGCTAAAGTGTTAATTTTGCTAAGAAAGTTGTATTTTTATTCCTCCACATAACACTGGATTCATATTTGTCTGAGCCATCCTCCTACCTCACTCGTCTTTTTTTCTTCCACAGAATATATATACTTTTTTCCTCCATTTAATTTCCATATTAAATACCAATTTGGTTTTTGACACACTAAAGGCTAAATAAAACCAGATATTGACTAATATACTTCATGATATTGACTTGTAGAGGATTATAAATAGCAAACACAAGTTTGGCTATATTTTGCAGGCCTATCAAGTAACTAATACGTTTAAAATACGTTTCTTCTCAGGTTCCATTTTTTCCTCTAAGTAAAAAAACCTGGAAAAATGGCTTGTCCTGAGAACACACACTGAACACCCAAGAATGGTTATCCACCTCATCCCTGAAGTACATCTTTCATACTGTAGGTCTATTCTGAATAATAAGCTGAGCAGCTTAATGCAAAGCAACTGGGATCAGGAAGTTTTCAATGGGTCGCCTCAACACAATCTCTGCTGTCCCAAAAAACAAGTTTTACTGCATGTAGCTGTTGCGCTCCCCTCCTCAGCCATGAATATGATGACTGATAGAAATTTGCCAAGTCACTTTGAAGTAGAAAAAAAAAAAAACAACCTAGTTGATTCTAGGGGAAAAAAAAAAAAAAAAAAAGAGTTAATCAGTTGCACAGTTAGGAGAGAAGTCCTCCAGAAACCCACATGGTGGGTAGGGATGCAATTTTGGAAGGTAAGTGGGAAAAGGTGCTCTTTAGCTTGATGAAGAGGGATTTTTTTTCTCCCGGTGTTTACACACCCCAAGCACCAACACGCTCTGGGAGAAAACTCCCCTCTGCCCTCCTGCCCACTCCACACTGGGGCAGTTTCTTTCCCCCCCTACACCAGGAATCCCCTTTTCCGAGCGGATTATAAGGACAAGCAGCTTTCCTTTTTTTTTTTTTTTAAGGAAAAAAATATATAAAATAATAAAAATTAACCTCACACGCACACACACACCCTCCCATCCCCGCAGCCATTGTGCCTGCCCGCCTTCCCCACGCACACGCCGCCCTGCCCCGGGCCGGCCCCGCCGCAGCCCCCGGGGCTCCCCCGGCGGCACAAAGCTCCGCCGTAGGCCGGACCTGCCCCGTTGCCCCCGGGGCTTGGCCTGGCCTGGCCTCCCCTCCCCCGCCACCGTATTCCGGGAAGCCCTCTCACTGCCTCCCGCACCTCCCGGAGGAGGAGGCGGCGCTGCGGAACAGCCCCGCTGCGGAACAGCCGTCCCCGCCGCCGGGGCAGGTGGCGGAGAGGGAGGCCTGGTGGGGTCCCTCCATCCCGGTGACACCCCCCCACCTCCTCCCCTCTCTCCCTCCCGGGAGGCACCGACCGCTTCCTCCTCCCTCCCCCTACACCGGGCCCCTTCCCGGTCGGCGGGGCGGGGAACGGGGGGAGGCTCAGGCCCACCTGCCCCACGGGAAGGGAGGGGAGGAAGGGGGACCCGAACACTCCCCGCACCAGCGGGCAGGCCCGGGGCGGCGGAGTGCGTGTGAGCGGCGGGCGGGTGGAAAGAGGGAGGGGAAGGGAAGAAGGGAAGGAAAAGGGGGGGGGTGGATGCGAGCCGCCCCCGGTACCTTGCGCTTCCTGGTCTCGGCCGAGCCGCTCCACACGAAGCACTGGTAAATGGCCCGCAGGTTCTGCTTCCAGTTCTCCACCTTGAAGCCGGTCACATGGCAGCACCCGGCCGCCGGCGGACTCATGTCAGACCCCCCCACATCAATCCGCCCGCAGACGGGCCGGGCCGGCGGGCAGCGAGCCGGCCCCTTCCCCCCCTCCGCAGCAACCGCACCGACACGGGCCGGGGCGGCCCCACGCCCGCCCCGCCGCCGCCCCCCCCCCGCCGCCGCCGCCGCGCACCCGCCCGCCGGGGCTCCGGCCCCTCAGGCCGCCGCCTGCCCCGCGGCCTCCGCCGCCCCCGCCGGCTGCTGTGGGGGCGCGGAGAGCGGCTGGCACATAGAGCCGGGGCTCCGCGCCGCCACGGCCCCCCGGCTCCGAACAAAGCGGCGGCGGCGGGCGGGCAGCGCGCACTCCCTCCCTCCCGCCCGCCCTTCTCCCTCACACACAAAGATGGGGCTCTCTGAGGCGAAGAGGAGGAGGAGGAGGCGGCGGCTGTAGCGGCCGCTGCCGCCCCCGGAGTGGCCGCCGCTCCCTTCTACCTCATAGAGGCCGCTGTGGAAGCGGCGGGCGGAGGGGGGGAAGGGGCGGACGGTGAGGGGGGGGGGGGTGTGGGGGAGCGCTGGCGGCGGCGACCCTGGCCGCGGTGCGAGCGAGCGTGTGTGGGGAAGGGGGCGAGTCTCCGCCCGCCGCCGCTCCTGCTCCCCCAGCCGGCCGCCCGCTCGGCTCTTGTCTCTTTAAACCGCCTCCCCCCAGACCCCCCCCTCCGCCTCCTTCGTCGTCTCCTTCCTCCTCCTCCTCCTCCTCGCCCGTACCCCCCTCCGCCCGCCCTGTGCGATGGTCCGAGCCGCTAACTCAACCTAGCCCGCCAGGCCCGGAGTGGGACAGACCAACGGAGAAGGGGCGGTAGGTGCGCCCCCTCTGCCCCGCCACCCTGGAGGGAGGGAGCCGGAGGGGGGGAAGGAGCGCGGCGATTGGTCCGCCTGCCTGTCACTCTGCCGCTGAGGTGGCCTTCTTTAGCGTCTCATTGGTTTCTCTCTCTTTCTTCTCCCCCCCCCCCCAGCTTTTTACCCTGCCGGAAAGGGGCGGGAAGGGCTGTGCCGATTGACAGGACATCCGGCCAACGGACAGAAGGGGCGGGGCCTGAGCTGTGATTGTTGCCGTGTAATTGGCCAAGGTGGCTGTCAGTCACGTTCCGAAGCGAGAGAGGATTGGCAAAGTCCGGCTGAGGGGGCGGTCCCTCCCAGCAGCGGCCTGCGCTGTGGGGGCAGCACTGCTGTCACATCCGCTGGTCCCGGCTGTTTCGCTGCTCTCTCAGTGATTTCCTGAGGGGAGAGGGGCGGCGGCGGGCAGGCCGCTCCCCGGGGCAGGGCTGCCTCTACGCCCTTGCCTCCCTCTGCTCGGTAGAGGCCCTCTCTGCCAGCCTCGGCCTCCGCGCCGGGCGACTGTTAGCGGCCTGGGCGCCGCTCGGGGCTTCAGCCCGGGGGCGGCCCCCACTGCGGGCTCCGGTTCGGTCAGCCGGTATTGCGGGACAGAATCAAGAGGAGGGGCAGGCTCTTTCCCCCCCTGCTCCTTAACGTTCGCGGGTTCAAAAAGCCGCGTGCGGCTTTGCGGGGGCGGGTCGGGGTGTAACAGGCCTCGCCGGTCCCCGGGGTGTGGGGAGAGGATCCGTGACACGCTCCGGTTTGCCCCGAGGACCATATATGGTGCCTCTGTATCACCATCCTTCTCTCCTGGTGTTTCCACGGGGAAGAAACAAAAGTAGGGTATAGCCAGAACTGGTATTATTTCAGCTTTTCCCTATAAATGGCTATACAAGGAAATGAGAATACAGTAAAAAAAAAAAAATTTGAATCTGTCCATAGTTCTTAGCTTTGTGCCACACGCGCGCCATAGGGTCACGTAAAGGTGGAGCAAGGTGGGAGGAAAAGGCCAGGGATTCTGCCATGAATTGTGAAAAGGCAGAAGGCTTTGTAGAGGCTAGGTCCTTACACACGCTCTGTGCAACAAGACAGGTAGTAGGTAACTACCACTGCATTATTTTATCAATCCATTTTTCAATACGTGCTATTTACATTCTCTCTCAGGAGCTGTAACCTTGACGTCTTTGCCTGGCAAACTTTTACGAGGCCCTGTCCACCTCCCTGGCTGACTACTGCGACTTGCAGAACTCAAAGACAATTGCAGCTATCACCCGAGGACAGAATCACTTTCCATTTTCTTTGGAAGTGCTGCCATTTTAGACAAAAAGCACAGCACCTGGTAGAACAAGAGATATTTTTTCCTAATTTCTGTATAACCATAAGGTTTGATGACAAAGTGAGTAGGGAATATAGGGTAGGGGAAAGACCTGAGTTTATACCCTCAAACTGTGAGGCAGCAGCAGCCCATGCTCTCCTGCCAGCGGTGCCATGTGCCACATGGGTGACCTTCTGTAGTGGTAAGATGGATCTGCCTGCCTCATACTGCTTCTCAGCCTCTCTCCAAAATCCCTCTTTCATGCTGTTTGGGGATTACGGCTTCAGCAATAAAACTAGAATTGCCCTGCAAGAGAAAGAAAAAAAAAATGCCAAGAGACCTTTGCCTTCAACAGGAAAAGTCCCAATTATCCCGCTGTGTACGCAAGCTGGCAGAGGTTGCTATTTGCACCGCTAGAGAAGCAGTTTCAGAACATGACGTACGAAATGTGGAGCAAGGCTATACCCCTCTTTGACCCTGCATAATAATTAGACCTATTAAGTTATCATAGCCAGCGTCCAACCTACACTTCTTCTTGAAAAGGTAACAAGAGCTGGTGCCGCACACACTTCCCACAAGTTAACCCATCCCCTTTGGGCTGCATCAAGAGAAGTGTGTCACGGGAGGTGATTCTACCCCTCTACGCTGCACTCATGGAACCCCACCTGGAGCACTGTGTCCAGTTCTGGAGTCCTCAGCACAGGAAGGACATGGACCTGTAGGAACAAGTCCAGCAGAGGGCCACAAACATGATTAGAGGGATGGAGCATCTCTGCTGTGAGGACAGGCTGCGAGAGCTGGGGTTGTTCAGCCTGGAGAAGAGGAGGCTCCAGGAAGATCTTATAGCCCCTTCCAGTACCTGAAGGGGGCTACAGGAGAGCTGGAGAGGGGCTCTTTGTCAGGAAGTGTAGCAAAACCAGGGGTAATGGTTTTAAACTGAAAGAAGGGAAATTTAGATTAGATACCAGAAAGAATTTCTTTACTGTGAAGTTGGTGAGACACTGGTTGCCCAGAGGCAACCTAGGTGACCTAGGTTGCCCAGAGGAGCTGTGGCTGCCCCATCCCTGGAGGGGTTCAAGGCCAGGCTGGATGGGGCTTTGAGCAACCTGGTCTGGTGGGAGGTGTCCCTGCCCAGGGCAGCGGGGTAGGAACTTGATGACCTTCAAGGTCCCTTCCAACTCTAACTGTGTGATTTTATGACATCTTCACTTGTGACTCCACAGCACAACACTGCCAGCCACAGCCACTTGAGCGTGGCAGTTCTGACACCCCCTGCTCACCCTAATGCACTGGGGAGACTATGAGCTGTAGTGAGACTTCCAAGCCCTCGTCCTTTCTGTGTGAGCAGACCCCTGAACATGCCCCGTGACACCTTCCTGATGCTAACAAATACAGTTTAATGACCCCAATGTTGAGTGTTCCCCACATCGAGATACGGCTGGATGTCTTGCTAAGACAGTCATTCCCCGTGGTCCAAATGGTTCTTTTATAAACATAAGAAACAGGATGAGCCAATTAAGCTACTTTTTCTCCCATGCTTGGGACAAGCTCCTTGGTGATACCTATGGAGCCTCCTCTTTCCTTCCTTTGAACCCCTAATTAGAACCCTTTGCTTGCAGTGCACACAAATAAGCCGGGGCTCACTAAACTACTTCCGTATCAACACCTGTGTCTACCTGATGATTCCCTGAACTCTGCTGCCCTAAAAATCTCTCTCTTATTTTGTCCTAGCCCCTAAGCCATTTTGAGCAGGGACTGGTTTGAGTTTGTTTTTTTTTCTTCATTTGTCCAGGGAGGATCAGTGAGGGTTATTAGGTATTATGGTAATAACTGAGCTAAAGTGAAACCTTTATAGATCTGAGAAGTCTCTCCCAATCTTAAAGAACAGCCTCATGGGTTAAGTCAATGTTAATATTTCTTATTGACTGCAGTTGTAACAGGATTGTACTCTCAGTGCTGCACATTTGTCCTATGTTCACAAAAACAATACCAAAGAAACTTCTTATGTGCCATGATCGGCCGTTGTCTTTAATATCACTCTGATTTTAACACCAAATCTACAGCAGACATATTCAAAAGACTGTCTCACCTCAGAAGTGTCATAAACCATTTTTAATAGCCTTGATCTTAACATCTACCAGAGCTTTAGCAATGAAAAACCAGCAGGAAAACCGATCTGTTACATTTACTAATCAAACAACTCTTCTCAAAAGAAATGTACATAAATCATAATGGCACTTTGACATCATCCACTAAAATTAATAATAGAAATGAGTTATCATGTATCTTTCTTCTTCAGATACAAAGGGGCCATCAAAGGAAGCTACTGATTAGTTTTAATTCAGAAGCCAGTTTTCAAGCAGCCCCTGGTCTCTCACAATCTGCCTTTTCTCTGTAGCCTTAAAATTAGCTCGTCACCCACGCCTAGTTTCCATCTCCATGAATCAAAACAGGACATTAGATGGGATCACTTGGAAACAAGATACGTGTTGTAAAAGCACATTGACTGGCAGAACTTAACAATATGTGATGTTATCTCTGTGTGTCACTATGTGTCTCTGTCATCCCAGCAAAAGGAGTGTAAATTCCATTCTTCCTAAATACGCTGCAAGAGCTCTGGTTTGTATGTTCCTACAAGATGCAAAATAGTTTTCCAGAGAAAAGTTGCAAAACATGCATGAGGCTACATGCTGAGATGCTGAGGGGAGGCAAATCAAGTCATATACAGCACGGATATCAGTGATATTTGGGAAACTAAAACTATATGGTCAAGCATTCACTAATCCTACCTATAACCTGCTTTGCCGATACCAAACCAGAGCAAGGTGTGGTGTCTGTTTTTATCATCGTCCCACTTTTTAGCCCATGTCACCACCAAAGACATCGAGTCTCTTCCTAGGTTTTTTGAGAGAAGATTCACCATCTCCTTCCTTTCTCTAAAGTTCCTCACGAGGGGCTTCCAGAGGGATCTGGAAACTCATTGCTAGACGCTGCGGTTAAAGTAGTGGTTTTGAATTTGGCTTTCTTGTGGTGCTCAAGACATCTGAGCTTCAGGATACGGCCCATTTCAATCATTATTAGCCAAACGGAGTCAAGTTCCAAGGGTCTGGGTGCCCTGATGCCTGGAGCAGGGCAAATATATAAACACATTGACCTTCAGGAAAATTAACCATTGTTTCCAAAAGCAGTGAACATACCCACCCTCTGCCCTGTGAAAGCCACCTAAGCATCACACGGAACAGATGGACATTAAAGATTACCAGCATTTCGTTCGAGGTGGACAGAACTCAATGGGATGGGTGATGAATGTCCTAGCAGCATTTAGTATTTGTTCTATGTGATCTGAGAATCTTCCAGTTAAACAAAGCCCCCAATATTACTATAGTTTAAAACCGAGTAAAGAGTTATTCTGCAACAACCTACTGTTACTAATCTTGGGCTTTTCTCCATGGCTACCACATCAAAACAGGAGATAAAGATAAAAGAGGGAATTTCTCCCAATTAAATTTAAGTCCATCTCTCTGGAAAAAAAAAAAAAAAGGGGATACTAAAAAGACAATACATATGTTCAATGCCCTGCAGATTCTGAAATTTTCACGGAGATTTTTCTGCCACTCTCTGTTGCAGACTCCCCATGTTTACTCATTGTAGGGTGTGGTGGTGTTTGTCTCATGCAGAAATACCAAGAATTGTGAATTTATAAACACAATTGTTTTCCTTTAAGAAACACCTGCGTTTGTTAGTGTTTTCCTCTCAAAGAAATATTTCCTTTGGTAAAATACTAATTTTTCTCTCTGGCCATTTCAGGAACAGTTACAACCATTAACTATTCCTGCTCCCTGAGGTTTCATGGCCCATCCACTGCTGAGGATGTGAGAAGTGTTCTCTGAGACACCAGGAACCCACATGCAGGACACCCATCCTTCACTGGACCTGCTATCAATGGGAGCTGAGTCCCACTGTCACCCCCTCCAAAGGCAGGAACGGAGACATTCAAAGATGGACTCTTGGCAAACATTTCCAAGGTAAGGATATTACCTTTCAGAGTTTCTCTAAGGTTTCCCTGGCATTTATTCTCCATAAAGAGGAGTTTCATTAAGCCAGAAACCCAAGTTTCTTGTTGTCAATGAACTATTTTAGAGCCAGAGTAAAAAATCCACTCTAAAATAGTGTAGAAAAGAATGGCTTTTGAGATTTTTTTTGAGGCCACCTTCTGACTTGGGGAGCTTGAGGCAAGATCTAGAAGGAGACACTGTCATTAAAACCTTTGCTCTCCATATTGTGGGGACACCAGAGTCTTTCCTATGAAGTGTAAAAACTTTAGACACTACAAACACTTGTGATTGTTCCAGCCCACGCTGTAAAGGTACCACAGCAGCACAGAGCAGCAGTCAAAACAAAATAGGAGTGGAAAATAGTGCCAACATTTTGTCACTTAGTAATTGTCAAATCCGGTCCTGCTTGCTGCACACACACACACACACACACTCAGAGGTGAGTTTACAAGTTTGCTGTGGTTTAATTTGCTCTTGGGCATAGCTTGGGATTGTTTCTAGAATAAAATCTTTTGGTGCAGCAGATAGCTTGGGAAAGGATTTGCCTCTGGGGGCAGGAAACAGTTTTAATCCCTCCCATGTCTCTTGGAGGAATTTTTAATTTTAAAGCATTGATAATTATGGTAATTAGAGCTTACCCCCAAATGACAATGGAATATAAATGTTGACAGTAGCTAAAACATACTGCAAATGTGTGGCAAACACTTCCTCCAGAGAGTCAGCGACGTTACATGATAGCTCAGCTGGGAAGAAGGGGAGTTCTTCACATAGAAAAGCAAAGTAACTGTATTCCAAATCCATGTCATCCCAAGGTGGCACTTCTAGACTTTCCTGGATAGCCATGAGTCCACTGTTACTTTATGCCTTGGGAATGCTTTTCCACACAATATGTGTTAACATGTCTAATTTAGTTCTCGGGTAAACCTGAGCCTTTCTGTTAGACTGAAGACCCTGGCTCCAAAAAGGGATTTGAAGGGGGCTGTTGAGGAGCTTGCATTGCTTGCTGGTTTGAAACTCAAGGACTGAATACCTTTCAAAGTTCTAAATTCTGCACATGCTTTGGTAGAACTTCAAAAGGAACTCAGGAATATGTTGCCATAAAGTAGTACTCCTTAAGTATTATCCTGCTTCTGGTAGAGCAATCAAAGCAGGCTCCTAAGTGGGCACTCCTCCTATGAAGAGGAGAGAAGCATGACTTGGGTACTTTGTGGTAGATGCTGGATTTCAGCACTCACTCCTTTTTGGCTTCCCCTGGACCCATGTCTCCAGATATGAATCTCATTTTATCTTCTGGTAAGAGACACAGAGAAGTCAGCCTGTGTACATTTGTTATGCCCAGTTATGGGATCTTGTTCTCATCACAAAAAACTCTGTTTGCTCCTGCAAGCACAAGGCTGCTCCATGCTAACAACCAATACAAAATACATGATGGTTTCTCAGTACCTCCCCTGCATTTTTTTCAGGCACTCTAAAAAAGACAAATTCTTCTACAATCTTAACAGGAAAGAACTTACAGAACTCCACTTACCAAAACCCACGTGGAAAAAATTTTAAAACCTTAAACAGAACCTTTTTAACATTTTAAAGTTATGCTATTTTAAATATTTAGTGATTTTTTCCCTCTAGCTCAAGCCTTTCTTCTTTTTTTTTTCCACCTAAGCATTATGAACTTTCATCCAAGTAGTACTGACGTTAGTTAATCCAGAGCCTTTAAAGCACATCAGGTTGGATGCCTGACCACAGAGCTTAAACCTCTGGAGATATCATAGATAGAATGTGTTGCGTGACTCTGCCTGAAGCCAATTGCCTTTAGTTCCCAATAAAGTTCATCTGAGATACTTCAGACACCTCGCGATCTGTAGGGAGAACACTGTGTATTTGCTCATTTATCTCAGGGACAAAGTACTGACCTTGCTAAAACACTGGATTTGTTGTGTAGTCCCAGCTTCTCTAAAACAAAGGTTTTGTTTTCGGCCCAATCCACTGGTAAGAGCACCCGATGGGTGCTCAAGCAGAGCAGCTGCTTGAGTCCACAATATTCAATATCAAAGGGTTAGTTCAGCTGCACAGGTCCTATTAGTCCAGGGAGTACAAAGATAGATGGATTCCAATGGATCGAGCTGACTTAGAACCTTGTAATCAACTCCTGAAGTTTTCCCTTGGAATCACGGGCCCTTGTATAGCTAATTTCAATCTCCTGGCAATAAAATTCCTTGTCTTTGTGATCTTTTGCAGACCTCTTCAAAGCAGTGCACAGAATTCCAAGGGCTCATGGCCTATAGGTTCAAAAGCCCTAGAAAAACAGAAGGCCTGCGCTTATTTTTCTGAAGATCGCTTGTTAGGTTTCCCACCAGCAGCTGTAGGATGAAATCTTGGCCCCAGTTGAACTCAACAGGAATTTTGCCACTGACTTAAATGGAGCTAAAATGTCACTCCTGCTATTTGTCAAGTCAATTACATCCAGACAATACTGTAACATCTGGCTTCAACTGAACACACAGAAAAGTTCCCTCCCTTAGTCTCCGAAGACAACACGGGACATTGGCTGTCTGAAGCAAAATGAAAGAAATTGTTCTTGGCAAGCTGCTTGTAAGAAATAGTGGATCCGTCCAGTGATACTATCGGAACCAAATCCCTGTTCTTTAGCATATCGTGACTGGCAATAGCATCAATGGATCCTCTGTCATTTTCTGGGAAGAAAATCAAAAGAGCCCATCTACTGTTGAAAGTCATTCTGTTGTAAAAACTTTGTTTATAACAACAGATCTGTCCTCGTCTGTGGTTTCCCACAGATGTGGGGGGTTTTCACCCAATTCATCTTCTGTTTCCCAAGCCACTGGAAGGTCCCTCGCTAGGTTAGACAGATGCTGTTCTACATAAACCACCCTCTGCCTCTGGTGATCAAAGGTAAGGCTGAACGGTAACTGATTATAGAAGGACAACTGATGTGAGCTGGTTTCCCTCTCTAAAAACCCAGCTGAGACAAGGCACTATTGTTCTATTGCAAACTATTCAGGCTAGATCAACCACAAGTCAGGTACATCTTTTCATGGCAGAAAAGAATAAAGCTATAGAGTTATTTGATCAGTGGTGACTTACTTAAAAAAATCTATTTGAATGGGAAGAAAAGGGATGTACTAAGAGACAGGCTTTTATGCTTATGGTAGACAAGGATCTGCACACTGTTGTTCCCTGCTCTGAAGGCTGGTGAGTTAACGTACTGCACACCTGGGCAAAACCAGCTTCCTTCCATCTCACTCCATCCCCTGGGAAGCAAAACCAAAATCAGTCTCCAGTATCTGATGAGCCTTAATTCCCAGCACTTAAATAATTAGCTTCTCAAATGTACGAAAACAACTCTCATTTTCTGGATTAATGAAGGAAGCTGGGTTCCACTGAGCAAAGCTATTATGGAGCTGCTAATGCACGGGTTGATTTCATCGCCTGCCACTAAGCACAGAGCAATGTGGGCTCCTGGGAGAGCAAGAATACAGGGAGAGTGACGCTGGAGGGTTAAAGTGGAAGGCAGCGGGGGAAACCCTAGCAACACTTTGTGGCTTTGTGCGGAGGGAGGGCTGGGTTTATTTGTGTGTCTGCTAAGTTTTGCCCGGGTTTGTGAAGATCCCATGTAAGCCAAAAGAAGGCTAAAGCTCAGGGACATCCTAAGGGGTGGATAGTTTGCTTTAATCAGAGACCAGGCAAAGGCAGCTTCTGAAGCAATGTAACAGAAATATAGCACATGGAGAAGCCTAAACCTTAGGTAGCCTTGCAGCAGATTCTGCCCAGGCTCTGTAGCTAGAGCAGCAGAGAATGGCAAAGAGCTACACTGCGACGTTTTTCACAGTTGGAAGGTTACAGCAGTACTGGAACGTACTTGTCCTCCCTGTTTGTTTGGCGTGTGAGTTGATAGGAAACTGGTTGCAAAGAGTCAGTCTCTTCCTTGCCTCATCTTGGCAGGTTACAGGCATAGAAACTCTTCAAAACAAACCTCTGTTCTTTCTTTTCAATCTAAGCACAGGACTGGTGATTTTATTTCTCCTAAATGGATGGAGAAGGGACGGAGAAAATGTCCCAAAAGACTGCAAAGGCTGCTTGGCTCTGTACTGGGAGATTTAATCCTAGGCCATGTTACATGAACAACTCCACAGTATTAGGACTGTTCCCTTCCTCTTGCTGTATCACTATTTTGCTGTCTTGCCCCAGATTCTACTTTTTCACACAGGCAGAAGTAAAAGCCCACACTGGACCTCTCTCTGTGGTACATCAAATGGGGAACAGAGAATAATTAGGAAACCGGTGCTGGCTTTTGAGATGTAACTACAGCTATTCAACAAATCCAAAGTCATGCAACTTCTAAGAAAACGGGAGATGGAAGGGCCTAGAGTGTTGATTTCCTTAGATTCTTCAACCATCAAAAAGCCCTTCAGTATGGGTCATTAGTACATCCAAATTAGTAGACCTGCAGTTCTGGATGTGGATTTGGGGCTAAACAGCTTCTTACATTGAAGTTCTTGTAACTGCAGTACAGTCAATATGCCCTGAAGCACAAAACATCTGTCACACCCTGCAAAACACAACAAAACACAACTTTTGACCTCTGTAAGAAAAGCCTGAAACGGTAATGGAAGCCCTGGGCTAGTAAGGAAACCTTGATGAAGACATGGAGCGGGAGTTGAGAGATTAATGAGGAAATCAATGGAACTGTGATAGTTCATGCAGCAAAGTTTTTTGTTTCATAACCTGACTTTTGGAGATTGGGACCAAGGACACTAGGGACCTGCAGATGCTTAAGAACCTCAGCACCTCCCCTAAAGAGTTTTCTAGAGGTAGCCACTCATAATTAAGCATCTTTGAAAATGCAGAGATGCTGCTTCTTAAGTCAGGGCTTGTTGGACCACTGACTTCAGAGGAGCTATATCCCTTGTAATTTAGCTGAAACAATCAGAAATAATTATGTACAGTGGAGAGTTAAAAGATGGTGATTAAACTGTACAAATAAATAACTGAAGTGACTAAAAAAAAGTCCACCCGAAGCCTACTTTTTGGAGCAGTATTTAATGTAAATGAATCACTTAGTGGACAATGCAACAATCATCTGTTCAGCTTCTATTCATTATCAAAAACAATACAAAAGCATTGGCAGGGAATAACCATGTGCCAAAGGGAGCCCTTTAGGAAATACCACAGAATCTGGACTGGCTTTTGTCTGTTCTTCTATTGTGTTCTGACAATGCTTCGCTAATGAACGTCCAACGTCATTTTGGTTGTCCTTTTTTTAGTTTGTTTTTTTTTTTTTCCCCAAAACCGAATCAGTAGTAATCTTGGCCTTTCAGAATGAACTGAAATGCTTGTTCACGTTAGGAAGACTTCCACGCATTATGTATTAGATTTGCCAAGGTTTAAGAGCCTGAGGTTGTCTGGTCTCTGGCAGCCCAGGAAACCTCACAGTAGGTGATGAGGCAAAATCCTTCCATTTAGGCAAAAATCTATTAAGTGTTAAAGATATCATCACCTATCTTTGAGACTTCAAATGCTTAGTGAATTCAGGACTTAGTGAGTTGTATAATCAGTAAATTCATCTTTTGTTACTCAATTTGAAATGACACTAACCTCATTCTAAGAAATAAGCTGTTTTTCAGTAGGGTGTATTTGTACTTATCATGCGCAGCATTATCTCAGGAGTTACCTGCAGGAAGCTGTCACTAAAGGGGATCCCCATTAGTGACCTGCGGAGGTAAACATGCCAGGCAGACACCTATCCTAGAAGAAACAGAGGCTCAGGAGACAGTATCAAGCACTAAAATACTGTAGTTATGCTTCAGAACTGACGATCTACTGGCCTTCACATCTCTTAGAGTTACTGGTTTGGAACATCTGAAAGTTCAAACTTGGTGGCGTTGCAGGTACCCGTAGGGTTACCCTTTTCTTACCTGGATCCTTGGTTCATTCCTACATCGCTGCTGCAACTCACAGCTGGTTCAATTTGGTTCAATTTGTTGCTGGTTCAATTCTTTGCAGATCCGCAATGTAAGCCAAATCTCCGAGACCTTCTGAGTTAAGAAAAAAGGGCAACAATGATACACAATAGAGAAAAGAGTGGGGCAGATATAAGCAGGTTTTGCTGCCAAGCAAAAGGCATGTGGAACGCCACCCGGTTTTAACTTCTCCAGGTTATTTTATTTTGTCTTAAACAAAATCTTAGGCTCTGCAGCAAATTTCTGCAGCCAGAGATTATTTTTGTCATATCCAGTGATGACAGAATATGTGGGTTTCTAGTTAACACTATCTAAAATTTGAGATAGAAACGCACACTTCATAAAATCTTGCTACTAGCTTAGTCTTCCA
Source organism: Gallinago jamesoni (assembly GCA_025769975.1). Classification (NCBI taxonomy): domain Eukaryota; kingdom Metazoa; phylum Chordata; class Aves; order Charadriiformes; family Scolopacidae; genus Gallinago; species Gallinago jamesoni. The sequence goes on along the minus strand of JAOQGH010000069.1, from coordinate 4,662,778 downwards.
AATAAGAGACAGAGATGGCACCAAACCCCCTAGGGCTTATGCTTGCAAAATCTCCACCAACTGAGCTGCGTAGCTTGGCTTGAAATTTGGGAGTTTTACTCACAGCATGTATTCAGAATGGCCCAGAATGAAGGTGGGACTCAAGGGGGGAGCTGCCAGCCCATACTGGGACTACTTATGATATTACTATTTTCAGCATCTTCCTGTCCTTCAGCTGGAGACAGTTACTGTTGGAGCAGAGGCTCCAAACTGGGTGGCACGTCTTCTCCATGGCCACTACAGTTCATTGCTTGGAATATTAATGCAACCTGAAATAGCTGGCAGTTTAGATTAATAAGCTGGGCTGAGAGTGGTGACGCATAGTCCAGCCTGTCACCTCAGGTACTGGTCAGAGACCTCTGACAGTGGGATGGGGCAGCAACACTGAAAATAAGTCCTCCTGGAACCACCAGAGCTCTTTGAGAGGCACCATTAGTATCGCAGCTACTGGGGTTCTTCAGTTTGAGACACACGATTCCCAGTACCTATGAGGCAGAGCTGCCACGTAGAGTCGTGAAAATAGGTGGTTATAACAGAGCAGGAATCCAAAATGCTGCCCTTTGACTTAATATTTTTTACCACTGGAGCGGGTTTGGGCAGGGAAGGACAACTACTCAGCTTCTGATAAACAATAGTTCATTTCATAAGACCGCTGCCACCATTTGCACTAATTGACACTTATTTTTTATAGAAAGTCCTCTTAAAAGACAAAAGATCTGTATTTCCTTTTGGAAGGAAAAAAAAAACCCTTGATTATATTAACACCCAGCATATTAAAGACATCATCCTAATATTGGGATACACTGAGGAGGAACCAGCATAATTAACCCCCTTTGTTTAATAAACTTCCCCTAAAATATCCCCCAAAATGTAGTCAGTAAAATTCTGTTCCTCCCTGCTCTGGTAAAGGTTTGAGGTTTTTTTTGTAAATCCCTCAAGTGGCTGCTTAAGTCAGGTCTCACTGTAATTACATACCTCACAGCAGTGCAGGGAGACTTAATTAAGAGAGTCACTGGAGGTGTGTTGTCAGACAGATACAGCCTCGTCCTGTCAGAGGAGGGACTGGGATCCAGCTGCAATGGACAGGAAAAAGAGGACAATTAAAGTCTGCAGAGGGTTTTGAGATCCTCCTGCAAAAAAAAAAAAAAAAAAGCAGCACAGACACACCCAGCAGCCTTTATTCAAAGCCCCTCGACTCCATCATCAGGGAGTCTGTGGTTTTAAAAATCTCTCTGTACTCACCAGGAGACGCTCTGCCACGCCGCAAGATTTCATATTCTTCCCCCTCCGACCCCCTCCCTTCCTTCAAAAAGTGTGACTCACCAGTTTCAAACAGTGACATTTCATTCCCAAACTATTCCGGGAGCAGCTGGCTCCATAACACATGGGGATGTGGGGAAAAGGGAGGAGGGAGGGAAAAGCCAGATTGCAAAGTGAAAACCACTCATTCTCTCCCACACACAGGTAGGTTGCTTTTAAATTTCGGAGCCATATCCTTTGGGACAAGGTAGCAAACTCTATCAATAAAACAAGCATGTTTGGGGAAAAATAAAATAATAAAATAATCTCCACGTGCCAGTGATGCAATTCCCTCTCAGCTGGGAGGGACTGGGAGACGGGTTTGCTCTCCAGATCTAATAGATGTGAGGAAATGCACTGTCCCCACTTCTCACTCTTCTTACGAGTTTGAACCCCGCGGTTCTGGGCTGCTCCTTCAAATGGTTTCTCTCTGCTGCAGACCCAGGGTTTAGTCATCAGCAATATCTTACTTAACGACGAACAAATGTATGTGCAGTGGGAAGATGACAACGGGGGAATGACAAAGAAATCACTGTCAGCTCCTGGTCCCGAGAGGAGTTTTGTGTCACACTGCAGTTTAGCATAGCTCGTGTCCCTGCTGCGGGGACGTCACTGCCATCGGCATAACATCCAGCACGTGAGGACAGGGCTGCTGTGGGAACCGGCCTTGTGGGCTTGTCAGCACACGGAACCGCTGGTGCCGTGCCAGAGGCATAATCTCTCCTGGCCTCAGACTATAAATCCGTGCCTGGCTGATTGGCGTCAGAGCAGCCGTCCAGCCCCATTCATTAATGGTTGTAAAATTCCACGGGGAGGGAGCTGTAAGTGATGTCACCTCGCCACCTTCCCGATGGCACCGTCCAGATGCACATCGGCAGCGTGCGAGGGAGGCAGCCTGGGCAGGAGGGCACGGGCACAGCGGGCTGCGGGTAGCCCAGCGAGGGCATGAGCGTGAACAAACCTCATGGCTGCAGGCGAGAGCCCCAGGACAGACTGGGAAGGGGCCAGCACCGGGTGGTGACGGTCTGTGTGTGCTGGACCAAGGTGCTGGGGGCCACCAGCCTGATTTTCCCCGCTCACGCCGTCAGGGACGATGACAGCACACCACCACACACCCCGCTGTGCCCCATACTCCACCAGCTAATAACCGCTCCCCGTGCGTGTCTGCACAGGAAATGTTTGATTAACGATTTCATTCATCTCCTCTGCTGCCTGTATAAAAGGGAAGGCTGTTCTTGTGGCTGTCTCTACCCAGCAGCGGTCTGGGGACCCTGCACCGGCACATCCAAGCCTTTTCCCGTTCTTTACCTGGGGAAGCCTTGCTGAAATCAGTGCTCGTTCAAGGAAGAGGCTGGCTCGCTGCGTGGTGCTGGCATGCAGCAGCAATGACCTTGGCTAGGTAACCAGCTCCTGAATACAAAGATGGATATAAATGCAGCAATTCCCTTTCTTTTTTAAAAAAAAAAAACAAACCCCAACCAATCTTTTGCTAAGGTAGGGAAAGGCAGTGGTTTGTTAAATAAATGCCTCTGTCAGAGCTGGAATTTTTTTTTTCCCCCAGCTTCCCTAAATGCCCTTCACCAGCAGAGAGGGGGAGGGGACCCGCTCTTTGAAGCCTTTTCCTTATGGGAATAGAAAACACGGAAAGAATTCAATTCTCTGCCACAGCCCAGCAGCGCTGATACACGCTGCAAAAACCAAAGCCCAGCAGACAAGCTGGCTGGTGGGCGCGGGTGGCTTGGAGCCTGTGTTACCACCAGATTAGCCTTGCTCAATATCCAGCATCATTAACTGTCCCCCGTGGTGTTAAAGCACAGAAAGAAGAGGGGAAAGAATGGAGACCGGGGAAGAAAAATTCGGAAATTCTGTGCAGGAAGAGAACTGCCGTTATTCAAATCTTTGATCAAAAGCACCACCTAGTGAAGAAAAGCATCGCTGCAGCTGGCATCGCTCTGGAGCAGCTGCACCAGCGACAAATGGAATTTGACTTTCACCAGCGGTTTGCCTACTAAAAAAAAACCCCAAATATCACCATATGCACAGCCCGTGTTGTATCTGAGGGAACAAGAACATGCCCCAAAATTGCTACTCTCTGTGTAAATATTTCTCCAGTGGAAATGCCTTCTCCTCCTCCCATCATCTTAGCCACCCCGAAACCCGCAGGGAACGAGGCACCACAGGAAAAGAATGATTTCCATGTTATAATTTGGGAGCTGATGAAAAGAAAAGGTAAGTGACCGGTCCAAGGTCGTGCAGGAAGCCAGAGGCAGATCCGGGAATAGAGATCAGCCACCCTGGACCCAGGGATGCCTGAACAATAGCACAGCCTCTCCCTCTGTTGTCATTTAACTCTTTCCTAACCCACCAAAAAAGCAGAAGAGGGGTAAGATACACACTTCTCTGCATATGTGCCTGCTGCCTTACAGCTCCTGGGGGTCCAGCCCTCAGACCATACCTGCTTTTACCACTCTAAAACAAGGAGGAAAGGCAGGAGGGAAAAATGGGGTTGGATATCCTGAGATCAGCAAAGCTGGAGGTAGGAGATGTTTCTCTACACCCGGCCTGAGCTGTCCGCTCAGCAATTAAAGCAATGAAACGGTACCTCATTTGTCATGTCTCCATTTCTGCGTGTGACAAAACATCACTGTCTCCCCTGGAGGCGTTCAACTCGGTTAAAATGGTTGTGGTGTACGTTTGAGGATCTTTAGCTGCAGGAGGAGAGGATACTGCTCCCTCTTCCCTGGCTTTCGAGTCATCTGCAAAGACCAGGAACTTGCAGCATGATAATACATCAGAAATGAAGTCTCGCTAAGTCTACGCTGTTTTCATACTGAGCTTGGAAATGCTGCAGTGCAGGGTCTGGAAAAGAGAGTAATTATAAAAAACCAAACCTCCTAGAAACTCAAAAAAACCCAACAGCCCTGGGCTCTGCAAAAACCTGTGAGTGCAGTAAACTGAATCCACAGCAAAATTCTGCCAGAGAGAAAAGCTGAGAGACTAGTGACCGGGAGTCCAGCAAGAGTTCTCCAAAAGGGGTTTGATGTCCTTGAGTCAGAGCCCGGTTCCAAACCAGATAATAAATGGTGCAAAAATCAGGACCATCTTCTTGGGGCCACTGCCTGGAAGGGACACAGATGACTGATCTGCACAGAGCTGCAGAAAATAATGGAAAAAGCCCCAAGAAGCCCTTCTTTTTCTGTTTTGTACCCTACGTCCCTGTTTCCCTAACACCCAAGTCTGTTTTTATTCACTCCTACAAGCCCCAATCAATGCACACAGGGAGGGGAGGAGGAGATGCACTCCTGCATCAGAGGCTGAGACAAGAAAATCTTTAATCATGCCACAGCCCTTTGAGCATTTACATTTTCCAGCCAAAGGCACAGTGAAATTGGGAGCTTTCAGTTCAAACTAATTCAAGGATGCTTTCCCTGGGGAAGGTTTTTGTTACCCTGCGGGGATCTCTACACAGATCTTTGCTTGTAGCATAAAGCAACCAAAGCTTTTCTTTAAGAGAGAAGCTACATCTTATACCCCTTGGAAAAAGGTGACAAATAAGAGCTGGGAAGAACTAGAGCACAAAATTGCTGCCCTAGAGATTAGGGTTAAAAGGCTGTAGATCTGCATTCAGTGATGCTTGCAATAAAGCAGATGTCACCAAACACAAGTGCAAATAGTTTCTTGAGTTTAGAGATATTTTTCCTCCTCAAAAAAAGAGCTCCTACACTGCAGGAGGGCAGCAACAGAACAGCAGGATGTTTGTCAAGGAAGTTAAAAGGATTCCAGCCCTTTGCAGTTCTGACTTGACACAGTGAGAAAGAAAAGAGGAGACCGAGTGCTAACAAAAACAACAGGCGTAGTTTTAGAAGTTTATACATCTTTAAAATGTGCACCAACATTTACCAGTCAGGCCTGGACAGTCTCCATGACAAAAGTCCTCAATTCAGGAGACTCCCCCCTAACGTTTCTAAGAAAGGCACCTTGACACAGGTAAGTCACCCAACTGCCATCCAGTGTTGGAACTAAATGGTCTTTAAGGTCCTTTCCAACCCAAACCATTCTATGATTCTATCATGTGAAATGTATGGAACAGCAGGTTTAAACCAACAGTGAATTTGTTGCTAATTACCCTAGGTTAACCTAAGAAAACAGAATCCCAGTCAAAGCAACAAAGCCAAGCCTTAGTTCAATGAATTTCCTTCTCTAATTGCGACTCCAGACTAACCCCCTGCCCTGTGACTCACTGCTCACACAATCACTGTGGGGCACTTGGTTTTAATCAGCTTTACCAGCACCTGCAAGTTGGGCGACAGACTATTCCCTGTTAAAATAAACAGGCTGGCAGATACCAGGTAAATAACCACGGGAGCTTGGACAGAGCTCTCGGGCAACTACTGTCCTGTGAGAAAGAGAATGCATTAGGCTGCAGCTCATCCTGCCCTGCTTTGGTGGGGAAGATGATTTGAAATGGCTTCTTCCAGCTCTGATTTTCAGAAGACTCAACTGACTACAGCTTCCAGTAAGGTTGCCATGACACATGGTGGGTTTTTTTTTGTTTGTTTTCAGTATCATTTGTATAAATACAATTATTCTTTCATTTCATGTTGGTCCTGAAGAAAAAAAAAAAGGGGGGGGGGCATTAACACCAGACCATTCAGAATGTGATCTTTTTAGGAAGATCTTGAATTCTTTCCTCCTTTTTCCTGAAATATCAATCCCTTACTAATGGCAAACTTACTGAAATGAAGTCAGAGCTTCAGTGTATTTTCCTTATTAAGAGAGGAGCAGAATACTCTTATCATAAAAACTTACAATAAAACTGTCTTTCAAAGAGTTGACGTAAAAAATCATCCTTTATCCTGCTGCTGTTCACAGAGAAAAGACTCCTGGGATTAACCCCTTTTGTCTCTGGATAATGCTAAAGTATTTCCAACTGCCTTCCTAAATATATTTTCTGCTCATGCATACTGTTAACAAACAGCCCAATTCTTCAGAACAGCCCAGTTTCTGTGGTTTGAGTCTGACTGTAAAAATTAGCCTGAACTGCAGGGGCTTGGTGAAACCAAGCTGCACCCACCGACCTCTCCCCCGTCCCCCCATTTCTGTCCCTCCCTCCCTTCAGGGACAGAGCTCGGGCGCTTCCCGCCCGCTCCGGCAAAGCCCAACGAGCAGCTGAGCCAGAGGTGACCCTGGGAGGAGGCAGGGGATAAGCAACACCCGTGAGGAGGGCCGGAGCCCCGCTCTCTGGGTGCCACCCCGCGGCCATGGAGCTGCCCCGGGCACGACGTGCCCACAGCGTCGGCCGGGCGGATAGGCCAGAGGGGCGACAGGAGACACTTCCGGTTGGCGCGGCAGAGGAGCCGTCTGTCATTGGGCGTGCTGGCGGAAATCCCGCCTCTTCCGCGGGCGGTGCCGCAGGCGCATGCGCAGGCTGCCGGCACTTCCGGCGGTGGCCATGGTGACGGCAGTAGGCAGGTAGGGCCCGGTCTCCCTCCCTGGGGCCTCCCGCTCCCCTCAGCCCCGGCCCCGGCCACTTCCCGGTGGGGAGGCAGCCCCTCAGTGGTGGCGCCCCCCTCAGGAGCGAGCAGGGCTGTGACAGCCCGTTGTCAGCCTGCGGCGCCCTTGAGGCCTGGCCCACCTCCTACCGCCGGTGATCTCCCCGGGGGAACGCACCGGGAGGTGCCGCGGGGGCTGCGGGTGCGCTCCTCCGAGGGATGGACGGCTGGCAAACGTGAGAACCTGGGTGAACCTGGCCCTGATCTGTGCGCAGAGAAACCCAGGGCTCTCAAGTACATAGTTCATACTGCACAGCTATTAATACGTATCTATATGTAAATCAGGGTGGGGAGACACACTAAGGCAGTTCTTGTTTTCTTACTGTGTTTTAGGTGATTCTTGATTTGGTAAATGTCTGCAAAATACATTTTCTGGCACAGCAAATGTTTTCATTTTCGAATTATGCCACTTGATTTACCTTCTTTGTGACACAAACATGCCAATATAGGATTTTTGAGTGGGAGGGTTGGAAATGAAGCTTGGAACTGAATAGAAGTGGCAGGAAGACTTCAGATGGTTTCTCAACTCCAGTCTGTTTTTTGAGTGTTACAAACATATTCCCCCCTCCCTGTACCATGGGGCAAAGTGGTTGTTTTGTGTAACAATTATGTAAAAACACAAGCACGGTGCCATTGAATGAATACTGCACTTCCGTGGCAGTCTTCATAATACCAGCTGCCGTAGTTTCTTTTGAGAATTCCAGTTTGATTATTGTATTCCTTCTCCTGAGCCCCTTTTCTGTTTTCTTTTTGAAATGGTTGTAATTTAGTGAGGAGCTCTGTCCCTGCCTTCCTTCTTAGGAGTTTTACTGGTTTCTGATGACCTCACTGTATTTTTTTGCATTACATTTACTGCTCATAAAGTTTGCAGTGAAAGCTGATTATACAAGCATGTAAGTGCACACTGGCATTTCAGTAATTCAGTTGTTTGAATTAATGCAATCACTGTCTTTTCTCATTGGGTTTTCAATGAGTTTTTTGAAGTTTAACTTGCCATTTATGGGGATCTTGTGCATCAGAGAAATTGTCACCAAATTTCCCATTGGCTTATATTAAATCACTGACTTAATAGACAATGCTATAGGATTATTTTTTTTTTCTGGCTTAGATGTCTATAAGTTTTATTTCAGTTTCTTTCCAAAGCAGTTGGGGCAGTAAAACTGTTTAGCTATTATAAAATGCAAATAATGCTCACTTTTCTCCTTGTCAAACACGGCTTTAAGGGATTTAGTGAATTTGGTCCCAATTTGCCCATTTTTTCAGTAAATACCAGGTTTTGATACAGAGCATGATGATAGATTCATCCTCTGCTCAGTTGTGCTCAAAGTTTTCAAGAATCTAAAGAGAAGAAATTAAAGTCTGTTTTCTTTTAATTAGCATGATACCTATTTTAGTGTGTGCTCTATAAATAATCAGTATATGCCTCAAAACTAACTACAGTATAGAGAATTGCAGCTGATTCACAAGTTGACTTTTTTTTTTTCCTTCCCCATCTAGAGCGTGGACAGACTAGTATTGATCTTTATGGATGCTCTGGATTCAATACTAGAAATTATTTGCTTAGTACTAGAAAGAATCAGAGGGTCATTGTAAATTTTGTATCGTTTTGAATTCATCTTTATCTTTTTAATTTGGGGGTTAAATTACCCCCACGTTTCAAAGGTCACAGACTGTATTTCTGAGGTTTGTTTTTAGAGGCAGTTCTTGGCTGTGCTAGCATTGGACAGAGCGCGTTTGCTTGGACTCCTGCCATTTCCAAATTTAAGTTGGGTCTGTCCCGTTAAAAGACCAGAGGGAGACACCATCTCACAGAGTCACTGGCAAGCCAGTTCTTTTCAAAGGTAGGATATTGTGCTTTCTTCAGACTAAAGTTGGTAGCTGATCAAACTTAAAGCTGCTGTGCTTCTGGACAAGGGCTTCGTTAGAAAAAATAATTTTTTTCCTCCCTTTTATCCCCCCACCTTTTATATGACACCTTTTGATTTCTGAAAATAGCCTCCCAGTTGCTGCCATTTGTCATATAAAGGACAATGTGATTCTAGGTGGCCGAAGCTAAAGGAGAATAGGTGTTGTTTAGGGAAATGATCATGTTTTTAGTTTCTTTTAAGAGTTGATACCACTTTTGCTGCCTTTAGCGCACTCCTGACCTTATTAATGAAGATCCTTGTTCCTTCAGAAATCATTGTCCTGGCTTTTATGGAATAACATCCAGTTTTATTTTAAGAGGAAAGGTTTTGGAGTTCTTTGCTTTTGTTTTGTTGCTTTTTTTTGTGTTAAATGGATTTATGTGATTTAATTTATGGTCAGCCTTTCAAAAAGCTTCCAATCACCTGTATTGCTTACATTATTGGTGTTCTTATTTCTGTTAATAACCGGGTTGCTCCAATCCTGCCTTTTGGGATGGAGAACTGAGAATTACAGGCCTTTATTTGAACCGATTATGAGCAGTGGCATCTCTCCTGCCAATAACCTGGTGTCATAAACATTATCTTTTAAGAAGTAATAACATTTTTTTTTTAGCCTGAATACACAAAGTTTTGAACAAAGTGATATCGGGGTCTCAGACCTTTGAGCAGGAGGTTTGAGGATATCCAGTTCATCTCAAACTAGGTGTGGAAACCCACATGTTCCCCACCCTCCCCCATGTTTTTAATGTGACATGGCATTATCTGAGATGCATTACCTAACTTAAGTTGCATTTTATGCTTTTTATCTTCTCTTCCCAGCCTTTGACTTGCAACTTACTGGTTTTGTTGATCAAGGTTTTTTTTTTCTTTTTTCCTCCCCCCCCCCCCCAATCTATCTAATTCTCCTTCAGATTACAGCAGTTTTTTCCTCTGGCTTTTGCAGCGAATAATCCTAACAATGAATAGAATATAACTTCTCTTTCAGGTTGCAGCAGTTCTTTTCTTTGGTCTTTCCACCAAATAACCCTGAAAACAGAACTGAACTGCCACCCTGTTATGTCAGTAGCCTGGCACTGAGGTCCTTAAGATGGATGTTGTTGAACATTCTGCAGTGTGGCTTGAGCAGAAAGTTCAGTCCTTACAAAGTCAACCTTTACTTTTGCCAGAGAATGTGAAAAAACTGTGCCGTAATCAAACATGGGACTCCCTCCCATCTCCTGGGGTGGTTTAGTTAGAAAAGGTGTCAGAAAAGCCCCATCTTCCCAGTTACCTTTTCATCTGTTTTAAGCCGTCATCTGCATTTTACTGAAATCAGAAGCAAAGCTGGTCAGGGCCAGATTTTCAAAATGCCTCAGCTTCAACATTGGCTCATAAAGGAAGTGCCACTCCACCTGTCAGCTCCCACTTTGGAAATAATGAAAGATCCTAAATGGGAGCTGAAGGTTTTTGATTCCAAAATGTCCTGTAAGCCACGCTGCTCAATGTCAGCGCAGCACCTGTTGTCTCTGCCCACATCTTCTCTTCTGAATCTCAAGAGACCCTTGAGAGCAACAAAAATAAAAACAAATAAAAGGGACAATATAAAGAGGGCAGCTGCTTTAACTGACTAGCTGAACATGAAGCAGTAAGGAGAACCTCCTGCTTATCCAGCCTAAGAAGGCCCGTGTCCCAGAAATTATTTCAGGGGTGATATACATTCTGCTCTTGCATTAAATCAACTCTACCAGTCCTTTGCTGTAAATCAGTACAAAATACACACTCTTTCAAAGAGTCTGGTCTGAGCAGCCGGGTGCTGTGCTCATGCGCTGCTTTGCAACGGAATGAGTTTAATCCTCCTTTTGGGTTTCTGGTTTCCCACTTTGGGCATATTCCCTGCGCCCGGGGGAGCTTGTTGCCTGGATGTCTTGCTGCGTTGTACACAGTATATTACACAATTAAGTTCTTTGTAGATAAGTGAGTTAGCTCAGGAATGAGAAGTTCCACGGTGCCTTAAGAAGAGCTGTGTATTAGCTTGATGGTTTTATTTTTAGACCTTGTCAAGCTTATTTAGAGCTAGCTCAGCTATCTTTATGTGGGGTTTTTTTACTGTGTTTTAGTTATACCTCCAGAAATACTTATTTTATACAGTTCACTATGGGTTCAGCAAATTAGTCTGTTCACTGACCAGCTACTTGAGAAGTTCTGTCCAATCCCCTAATGGAAATCTGGAAGAGCCTGATATTTTCCACATTGGCTCTGTTCCACGGCACGTAGAGCCTCTGTCATCCCCTCAGCTCTGTGCAAGCACAGTCCCACTTAACGACACTGAATTCTGGCTTTATTAGCGTTATTAGTTATCTCTCGTTTTCTGCTTCTCATGCTATCTTTTTGTTTGAAGTAGCGTATGATTTGCCTGCCCAGACTTTTCCAGTGTCTTCCTGGTAAAGATCTACCTTGCAGGTCAAACTTCAAGAGTTCAAACTCTATTTGCACAACAGGGAAGATATAGTAATATTTGGTTTTGACTTTATGTGTGACCCAAAAGTTACATTGATTCTAGGAAGGGGTTGTAACTGACTTTACTGTGACATCAAGCATAAAAGCTTGGGGGTATCTACAGTGGGAAAATTAGTGACCTTTTTTACAGCATAAGTATCGCTTACTCTTTGGCCACGTAGTAAGCTGTAACATAAACTGCTCCCTTGAAGGCAATGGCTTAGCAAGAAGATTTAGGCTACGCGTTGGTATCAGAATCCAATTCCAGGGTGAGCTAGGTCTTGTAGATACCTTTAGCTTGGGTTTCCTTCACAGGTTTAATTTCAGTATATTAGAACACAGGTTCATGCTGTTAAACTGCACAATTAATGTTGGCATAAAAATAAAGAGCACGAACTAGATTGGACATGTAGTTCATTTAAATCAGGTAACTTGTCTCTATAACAGGTGGTGAAAGACACTGGAGGTGGAAGCACAGATTTTAGTGCATTAAGAGAAAAAACTTACTCTGAGCTTCCAGAAGACAGACTGGCTTATTTCCATCTGGAATCATACACAGTAACTGGTTTCCAGCATGTAGATACTGCGGTACTGTCTATTCTAGAGAAATCTAAGAGATTTTATTACAATGAGAAAAATGCAGAGGCACATCCCAGCCCTGAGGAGCTTTCACTCTACACTTTGTACAAGAGAGTGAATCTAGAGCAGAGTGTGGGAACAGCATCTCTGAACCCAAGTTTGTTACACGACAGCTGACAAGATCCACTACCAAGTATCCAGCTAGGATATCCAGATTAGTATTTAAATGCTTAAAATTGGGTACTTAGATGAATTTTTGAAAGTCTAAATGAAAGGATGAGTAGATCTGTTGAAGATGGGATTTGGTTTATTGGTGATGTAAGACAGGGTTCAGAAAAAAGGATTTCCCTAGTTTTCAAACCCCTGCTAATCTTCTTGATGGTAAAATGGTCTGTTTCCTTTCATCCTATGGCTCTAGGAAGACCGTTCAGAAAGGAAAACTCATGGATTTCACAAGCACAGTCATCATCCCGCTGCTTTTTGGCAGCTTAGGGATCTTTGCTGTCTTTCGGCTGCTGCAGTGGATGCGGATGCGAGCTTACCTCCAGGAAGCAGTGGTCGTGGTCACAGGGGCTACCTCTGGCCTGGGAAAAGGTAGGTACCGAAGGAAGGGCCCCAAAGGTAAGACAAGGAGGGGGCTGTGGAAGGGGCACCTGTTGGAATAAAGCAGTAATGAGATGAAAGATCCAATTGCTCTGAATTTTGAGAGACATACCTCGCACAGCCCTACGATAGCCAGCCCAAAATTTGATGCAAGAAAATCTCAAAGTTTGTTGAGGAAAATTTTAATTGTGCTGTATAAAATGGAGCTGATCATGTCAAGGAGCAAATTATGCTGTTCTTGTGCTGTCAGGGGTCTTTTGTTTAAATCCCCAAAAAGCCAGGAAGTTAAATTATTTCTCTAAAACTTCCCAGAACTGGCGTTCTGCATTCATGTTTGTTGTTATTTCCAGATACCCTGCCCTACTTTCCACTCCTTCTCCCTACCCCTTGCCCCCAAGTTAAGGTACCTTTCCTCTTTTGATACAAATTCTAAATTCAAACTCTTGGCAACATTAACACCAGTATTTTTTTCCCAAATAAAAATACAGAGGCTTTTTTTTTTCCAAATAAAATGTGTTCTTTTTGTGAACTGATTTGTTCTCTAATTCTGCTTTCTATAATTGCTTTAAAAGCTTCTTGAAGAGAAGACAAGGTGCTTTCTGCTATCAAGGCCTTTCATTAGGATGAGTACATTCATAGAAGAAATAGCTTAAACTGATGCTGGTTTTGCATGCGCATTTGTCGTTGAAGACAGTGGCGTTCAGTAACTGAATGTCCAAAGGAGATAGAGTCATAGCATTGCCCGGGTTGGAAGGGACCTTTAAGATCATCTAGTCCAACCATCCACCTAACTCTGATAAAACCATCACTAAACCATGTCTCTAAGCACTACGTTAACCCGTCTTTAAATACCTCCAGGGATGGTGCCTCAACCACTTCCCTGGGCAGCCCTTCCAAGGCTTAATAACCCGTTCAGTGTAAAACCTTTTCCTAATACCCAATCTGAACCTCCCCTGGTGCAACTTGAGGCTGTTTCCTCTTGTCCTGTTGCCTGTGACTTGGGAGAAGAGACCAACCCCTGCCTCTCTACAACCTCCTTTCAGGTAGTTCTAGAAAGTGAAATGGTCCTCTCTGCCTGTCACAGCAAAAGAGCTGGGAGTGGTAAAAGAATTTTGTATTTCACATCAAGAAGAGATAGAACTGGTATCTCGGGAGGGACCTTCCAGCTGTGACAGGCTGGGCAGATGAAGCACTCTGTGGTGTTGGGTATAGATTTCCATCATTGTACAGTGAAATTTCCTCCCTTACTGACTCATTGGCAAGATCTTAACACTATTCCCCTCGCTCCAAGTTACTAATATGCTAGACCACTTCTAATGACTGTGTGTTCTTAAACACCCTTCGTTATCATCCCCTGTCATCTCTCGCACAAATAAGCCATTTGTCTCGCTGGGTCACAGAGGGGTAGCGTAGAAGAACATGCAATTGCCTCAACAGCCGGTAGCACTGAAAGGAAGACAAGAGCATGGCATCCCTTCTTCAGCCTCTTCCTGATGAAGAACATCACCTTGATGAAGCCATTAGCTCCAAGGCTTCCAAAACCTTTGGAGATGTTCACTAAAACCCCTAAGACCTAACCGATGCATTAGATGACATACACAAGCTAATTGTACTCCCTCTTAGGAGGGGTGTATTGTCAAAAATGAAGAGGCACAGGCAGATTCAACCAGCTGATGGGGGAGGGTGTGTACACAGTACAATAACTGCATAGCCAGCACAGTGACTGCGAGCACACCAGCTGCTTCACCGCTGTCACACGTCCATCAGAGTCACAGGAAATCTTGCTGCGACTTCACTGTAAATCAGGCCATCACTCAGGAGTAATAAAGCCACCTGATCTTCACCAGCTATAAAAAGTTTTAATGTATCACCAGATATGATGTGGATCTGCTGTTTGTCTCTGTCATTCAAATACCTACTTTTCTCTTTTCCTTGCTTCCTCCAAAGAATGTGCAAAAGCCTTCCATGCAGCTGGCTCCAAGCTGGTGCTCTGTGGCAGAGACAGCGAGAAACTCAAGGACCTGGTGCAGGAGCTTTCTACCATGACCAATCACCGAAAGAACGTAAGTTGGAGAGGAGACACTTTTTGTCTCGGGTGGCTGGGATTTCTGTTCATGTTACTACAGAAATTACAGAATGCTTTGTGTGTTGAGCAACAGGAAAAATGCAACTCTGTGGTTAGGGATACACATTGGTATAGGAGTACTTGGAGCTGACATGTCATATCTCGTAAAAACCCTACAAAAATAAGCCAGCTGAAAGACTATCTGTCTTGTAATAGAAGTGAAAGCACAGGGGAGTGCAGTTCCCAGACCCCCTTGTATCTTTATATCATGTACTGAATCTGGAAAAATGACTCTCCTTGTGTTGTCTTTTATTTTTGATGTCTAATTCTGCTGACAGTGGCTAAAAAAAGGTATTACTGCCTTCTACAGAAGACACATTATTTAAGTTTTTTACTATTTTTTTACTTCTTTTTAGTAAGACAATAGCAAACTGTAACACTTGAGGAAGATCTTACTTCCCCCTTTCCTATGCTTTGGTGGAAGGAAAAGGTTACAGAAGCAGAGAAAGATGAGAGCACAACCTGTTTCTACCACGTGTTTCTACCAAGTGGAACTGTCACACTCTAATTGCACAAGATTTGGGTTGTCCCACTTCTGCGCTTCCAGAGCTGGGAAATCCCATCATAAACGTGAACATGCAGCCCATTCAGCACAGCCTGAACTGGTCTTATGCCAACTTTTGTTTATTCACAGACACACAAACCTCACACTGTGGTGTTTGACCTCTCGGATACTAAAACTGTCATTAACGCTGCTGAAGAGATCCTGAAGTACTTGGGTCACGTGGACATCCTGATCAACAATGCAGGCATCAGTTTCCGAGGCACAATTGTGGACACAGGACTGGATGTGGACAAGAAAGTGATGGAAACAAATTACTTTGGTCCTATAGCCCTCACCAAAGGTACCTGTGAGCCAGATGACAAGGGGACGATGGATTTGGCTGATACTTTCTGCAGCCAACACAACTAAGCACAGTTTCACTTCCATTTGTAATTGGATTTGGTACAGTAGAGTGTAAGAGAGGAGGAAAGTTTTGTTTTATGGGCAGGCCTAAAGTTGATCCTTGGGCACGACTGCATGGGAAGTACCTGATTAGAGATATCACCTTGTTTAAAACACCTCCTGTCTCTGTTGGGCAGGAACTTAGGGAGAGTGATATGGTTACCCTGTCTGCTCTGATAAAACCCCAGAGAACGCAGTATGGGTTCAGGTGAAGCTGTAACTTTCCTAGGAAGCTTTGGTTCCACAGAAAGTTCAGCCTGGAGCATGTCAGCTGCAGGAATTGGAAAGAGGGCTGGTGGCAGAAAAGAGCAAGTCCTATGGGAGACCACAGCAACTACAACAGCCTTTGAGCAGCCTCGCTGGCACAAGGAATCTCCCAACAGGGGAACGTCCCAGCCAGCCTGCAGCATCAGTTAGAAGCATCCTGAACACTCTCCCTTGCCCAACCCTGAACGAGGACCTTGTAATTCACTTAAGCATCTCTGAATTCTCTGAAAGCATTGATTCTTGACAGCAGTAATGGTGGGACTGTTATTCTGAATGGGTCTTTTCTGTCTTTTGCTAGCACTTCTCCCCTCCATGATCAAGAGGAGACAAGGGCACATTGTGGCCATCAGCAGCATTCAAGGCAAAATAAGCATTCCTTTCAGATCTGCGTGTAAGTACCTCCAAAGAAGATGGGGAAGACATATTTGGGGCAGCATACCGAATCAATACTTGGTTACTGCTTCCACATTTAGCTCTCTGTAGAGCTGGCTTCATGCAGGGAAGGCAGAGCTGTGCATCATTCTTAACATGGTCACAAATCACTGACAGCTGTTGAGGAAGGCACTCTCAAATATAAAATCTTAGCCCTGTCCTAAAGTTGTTAAGAGATAGGGAAAGAGTATATGTTTTCAGTGTCTTGAAAATAGCTTGATATTCCTGTCTCAACACTTAGGAGTCCCTATAAACTTTCTGATTAATTCCATAATTTTATTGCATTTTATCCTTGCTGTTTGCCTGGTTCATCTCCTATAAGAAAGTAGGAACTTTTTGTTTTAATAAATTATGAAGTGCCATAGTACAACCAAAATCAAAATAAAAGCCTAAACAGTTACCTTGATCCAGCAAACTCTTCATGCTAAATCAGGTATGACAAGAAATAATATTGGTGAGATTACTGGGAAAAGGCATTATAGAAGAGGAACTAAAAAGAGACTGGTGTACAAGCATCTGTAAATCACTGAAAATAAACATAAAAATGGAAAAATACAGTGAGGATGGCATAAGAGTGAGGATGAAGAGTAAACGAGAACCTGGAATGCCTGGGCCATCTGGTTTTGCAGATGATGGGAGTACAATTGCACCAAGAAGTGTCTTCTGAAGAGCTTTCAGGCTGCTTGTGGTGCCCAGAGCTACGTGGGCCCAGCAGCGTGGAGCTCGGCTCCTGCCTAAGCCCTCAGCCTGTGCTGTGCTCTGTGTCAGCCCTGCGGTGTCAGCCCTGCGGCCCTGCTGACGTGAGAGCAATCACAGCGGTAGTGAACGAGTATACGTGGAAAGGGAGCGAGCAAAAGGAGTCGCTCAGCCATTTAAGAGGGGGAAATCCTGCCCTAGGCCACACTTCTCTGCCTCCCTCTGCTTGTGTGATCAGGTTCTGACTTGTGAGCAGCCGAGCTCTGAACCTGCTCTGCCAGTCCCTAGTGCTCAGTGCACGCAGGCCAGCAGCGAACGCCAGCTCTGCCCTCCTCTGCCGGCACCGCGTTCCCCCAGCCCGTCCCGTGAAACGCTTCCCAAGGCAGGCTTCCCATCTCCTTCGTTGTGAGTGGGAGGCAGCTGGGGTTTGCTCCGTAGTCCTTTAGCACGGCTGTGAATCCCAGCCGGTTTCCAACTTGAATATTTACATTTTGCCTTCCTAAATTGCCTCTCACTCCCACTACCTGTTGCTGCCATTCACTAAAACGTAGAAGTTGGAGAACAGCTGCTGGGTTCTTGTGCAGAATTGGCTGCGTTGCCATGAAAAACCCATTCAGGGGAGTGAATCTTCCTTCAGCAGCTTCTCCTTAGTGCACAGTCCTTTTCCTGTTTTTCAGATGCTGCCTCTAAGCATGCTACCCAGGCCTTCTTTGATTGTCTACGAGCAGAGGTGGAGCAGTATGACATCGATGTGACAGTTGTAAGCCCTGGATACATACAGACAAACCTCTCTCTCAATGCTGTAACAGCAGATGGATCTCGCTATGGAGGTGAGATAGCGATTTCCTGCCCTATATCTAAAGCATCTCCACCTCACTGAGTTACTCCAAAGTGTACTTGCAATGCATGGCCTCTGGTGGGGACACATCTTAGCCCTGAAGTATCAAAAGACAACTTTGGATGCAGAGTAGGAACACTAACCCCAAAATTTAGACTTCCTAGACAGCAATTATTGACTTTTCGCCCAACCATGAATTCCACCTGCCTGTGCTCCCATACATAATTGGTGTAAAAACCAAAACAAACAGCCAGAAATAGTCACAACAGAGCATTCCCAGGAAAGGTACCTAAGTGTGGGCTTACCTGCTGGCACTGGTGTTTACTGGGCTTTCCTTTGGCAGTTATGGACAAGAACACCGCCGAAGGACAGACACCCGCAGATGTTGCTCAGGTGGTTCTCAATGCGGTGGGACAGAAGAAGAAGGAAGTACTTGTAGCTGGCCTGACACCCTCCCTGGCTGTCTACCTGCGAAACATCTTCCCCAGGCTCTTCTTCACCTTAATGGCAACTAGAGCAAAAAAGGAGAGAAAAGCAAAAGACTCTTAGAGCTCAGCTCATCCGAGCAGTAACTGTAGGGAGAGGCTGACCCCCTGCAGTTTGGCTGGGACATCAGCGGAGATGCTCCTGCAGGAATAAACCTTTCTCAAAATGCTGCAGTTGACCGTTGCATGGGGAGTGGGAAGTGGTTTCCCCCACATCAGGGCAAGCCCACTGGCTGGAAGACGGCACCTAAATCTCCCCTGAAGAAGGTGCTTGGACAAAGGGAGAGCTGAGGCTGCAGGGGAGGGTAACTCAAGGGAACACACTTTGCAGCAGGGGAGGCCCACGTGCAGGAAGCCAGCACCTCACCTCACTCCAGGTACGCTCAGCTTTACTACCCTGTTACAGATAAAACAGACCTGTTTTTTTGCCTCCACACAAGCAGATCTCAGCTTTCCCCACCCCGCAACCTCTGTGAAATACAGTCCTCAGCTGGGACCTCTCGTGACCAGTGTCTCCTTCCCACTCCTTCCAAGCTGATCCAGAACAAGATGCTTGAAATGGGAAACTTCACAGACCCTCTGCTTGTTAACATGCCAGATCATCAGAGATGTTAATATAAAGTTGAGTGCCACATTTAAAGAAGTAACTGATGTAAAATATAAACCTTATTTGCCAATTACTTTATCTGTCTGAATCATGCCTTACTGACATGCAGGAAACGTTTAACTCTGTACTACCTGACGGTACGGGATTAACCCCTGCACGAGCTGATGCAGGGAAGGACTGAACAGAGAGAACAGAGAGAACAGCACGGCGGGGTGTGTGGAAATGCTGGTGTGGAAATACCCTGCAGCTGATGGTGGCACACCCGGTGCACCTGCAGGCCTAGAGCGATTCCACAGATGCCAGGCAGGCAGAGGAGAATCTACACGTTGGGTGGACAGTATAAGGGACAGCCCCTTAGTTCTCATCTGTTTTAAAGCAATCACAGATGCTAATTAGGATCACATCCAGTGGAGGAACAATACCCTCCTGTTCGCATGTCACAGGCTTCAGGGAGTGCCATGTTCCATTCTTCACCGCTTCTCACGTAGGGAGGAATACAACACCACTAGGAAAAAGGAATGGCTGCACAGAGATAGTTCAGTAATCTTTTTTAACTTGTAATTCAAAGAAAACCTACTAACAGAAACCCAGAGGCAGAGCCCTGCTGCCATCTCCATGCACTTACCAGCATTTTAGGCTTCCAATATCTGAAGGGAGCCTCCAGGAGAGTTGGGGAGGGACTCTTTGTCAGGGAGTAGAGTGACAGGACAAGGGGTAACGGGTTTGAATTGGAAGAGGGAGGATTTAGGCTAGATACCAGAAAAATTCTTTACTGTGAGGGTGGTGAGACACTGGAACAGGTTGCCCAGGGAAGTCGTGGCTGCCCCATCCCTGGAGGGGTTCAAGGCCAGGCTGGATGGGGCTTGGAGCAACCTGCTCTGGTGGGAGGTGTTCCAGGGCAGGGCGTTGGGACTTGATGACCTTTAAGGTCCCTTCCAACCCAAACCATTCTGTGATTCTATGATTATCCATGTGTACTGCCTTGTATGTCCTGCCTGTGAGCACACAGCTGATGACAAATAAATCACATTGCTCTGAAATCAATCCTTTGTTCTACTTCAGCTCCTCACAGCAGGTAATGTTAGTGAAAGGGAAAGCAGGAGGGGTTTGTTTTTCTTTTCTTCCCCTCCTGCAAGGTACTATCATACCAGTAATAGATGTAGCACTACATACTTCATCCCTGTCCTCTTTACATCCCCTGCTTTACAGGGGACAGTGTGAATCCCCACAGGGAATTAGTCACACTGAAACTCTGGTACAGGTGTGCAGGCTCAGCAGGACCTTCTCCTTCACAACGCTTCTTCCTGACCACTACAGATTCTTCATAAACAGTCTGAGAATCCATCCCAGATGAGGACCAGGCCGTGTTTAATGACCGCGATGCTGCTGCTGGGTTAGGACATCCTCTGCCACTTCCACTGTGGCCAAGGTTGCAGATTTGTTACATAAAGGCCTAGGGATGAAATTCAAGTGGAAAATGTATCTTTTTTACCTGTTAGGATCAGAGACAAAGACGTTACCTTCTCTCCCTCACCACAAGGGGAGCTTCTGTAAGTGTTAGTTGAGCTTTTCCTTTCACGTTTTCCATGTTTAGCTCCTGCATTTCTTGGCAAAATACAGCACTGCTGTCAGTCCTGTCCAGCTGCTTCGTCTTCTGCTGTTTCAGGTCATGGCCACCCAAGAAGGACCGAGGGGCCACTTTGTGTTTCCCATGTTATCATCCAGGGAGCTGAGGGGCAGAACACGTCAGGCCTGAGGAAAAAAAATTGCATGTGGGGAGTTACTGTAGTTACTGCTTGAACTACAGCTCCGAGTCAGAGGTTACTGAGTGAGTTCCCTGTGATGAGAGACCTGTAGCTTGTCCCCAGCACTGTAACCCATGAGCTGCTGACCCTTGGGACCCCTCTCATTCCCCCAGGTCACTTTGCATCATTACAGCACTGACTTACTAATTAGCCAGGGTGTCACCAAGCACATTGGTTAGATTATCACTAATACTTCTTGGAAAACAAGCCCCCCAGCCCCCCACCTATGTCCTCTCCACCTCAGAACAGAGCGAAGGGTGTGTTTTTAACAGACCTACCTGTTGTGACAGCTCAGCTGACTTTTCGACTTTTCACCTTTTCTCCTGCAGCAAGAGACCACAGGAAACTTGCTCATTTTTAACTCCAGAGTCCTTGATGCAAGGCAGGCGTTCAGGGAGCCTACCAAGGGTTAGTCCTTCTGCCAGCCATCGTTCCGGGCAAGGAAAAGCTTAACACAAAAACGTGCCAGGATTTGGTGAAGAAAAGGAACTAAGAGCCTTCACGATTATTCAGCACTGATTAAAAACAAAAAAAAAAAAAGAGAGCAGGAATGTCTTTTGTGCGGCCAGCACAAGGATATTTCGGGGCCTCCTGCAGCCATAAAGCACACATTAGCTATGGCAGATCTGCCACGAGTTTAAAATTCATCCAGCAGATGGGAACGTTAGAAACAAAACCATGTCAGAGCTGGGGAGGCAGCCTGCCCAGCAGTTCTTGGCCTAACCGCAGCGGGATGAAGCGGTTGCATTTCTTCCCCTCCTCTCTGCCAAGGCAACTGTACATTGTTGCTATAAATAGAGACGCTCTGGATCCCAGCTTCTTTTAACCTTGGAGGGAGACAACTCGGCCACTGTACCAGCAAAAGAGGCAAAGGGTTGTTGCCACCCAGAAGCACCTCGATGCCACGGGAGTTTCCTCCAGCTCCACGTGCCTGCTCAGGGGGTAAAAGTACTTGCTCAGAGCTCCCAGTAAACCCCGTTCGCCCAAGCACACCCACGACTGGGACGCACACCCCGCTAACGCAAAAAGCTGCGTCAGCAGAAAAGGACCGAGTTGGAAGCGCAGCCAGAAAAGCCCGCTGCAGCCGGGAGGAGAGGAGTCCTCCTCGGTGCCTGCCGTTTGCAGTTTGGAAAGATAAAGATAGAACTACTGAATTCGGGTTCTGACCTCGTGAGAACTCCCCTCCAAGGTCAGCGTTTCAGCTGTGGAGGTCAGACTGCGACTAGCACTGAAGGAAGCGGTACCTACACCCGGGCGCAGGCAGTTTTTATTACAGGGCTTTTGCTCCTGTGTTCAGACGGTAACGCTTGACGCTGTGCCAAGCTGGCCACGTAAAGGCAAGCCACGCCTGCTTTCCATCTGGTAGGAGGAGATTATAGCAACCAAGCCCCTATCTTTTAAAAGTAAACCGGCAGATCTTGCAAAACAGTAAATATTTCCCATCCTAAGAACAAGATTTTGACAGTTTTGAGCTAAAAATCTGCATTAATGCACGAGGCTTCCAAAATTTCCACGTACCATGGTTAAAAGGTACAGTCGGGTGGATGCTCTGTCGCAGCAGCAGGAGGCAGCTCCTGGAGCCTGTGTTCCCAGCAAGAGCAGTGGAACTGCGCAGTCGGGGCACAGCTGGCTGAGTGTCAGCAGCAGTAGCAAAGCTCAAAGGTAAGGGCTGGACACCCACCACTCCCACTCCTCATTTCGGTGGAATTAGAAAGAACACATCAGAAAGAACTTGTACAGGAACTGAGCAGAGTATGTCTGTGGCTGGAAACTTCATGTTATCTCCATTGCGTGGAGAAATAATGGTGGGAGGTGACTGGGCAGCAGAGGATTTGGACCCCTTTAGCCTCAACCATCAGTTTAAGCAATTACCAAAAAGATGTAAGTACCGGGGTAACAAGTAAGCCCTTTTCCAAGAAATACCCCTAAGTCAAGAGGGTTACAACACCCTACAGCTATTCCTTCAGCAGATGGTGAAGTAACATGGATGCTGCTGCCATGTGCAACGGCCAAGAGGAATATCAGGTCTGTGTGTGAGCATAAATAATTACCATCACTGGAGTTCTCACAGCAAAGCCTCCTTTCCTTGGAAGCACGCTATAAAAGGGAACTATGATAGTACTATGAAGTAACAAGAGAGCAAAAGCATTTGAAATTCTCATCCTTTAATGGTCAATGATAATTCTGGCTGGTTCTGTGTAATACAATTAAACAATATACTTAAATGTTTCCAAAAAAAAAAAAAAAAAGAAGCTCTCACACCCCCTCCTCTTTCTATAGCTTCCTTTCACCGACATTCTGCTGCTGGATTGGACTCCCATGGCCTAACGTACAGCTCTCAAGTCACCACACATCCACATCTTAAGTGTAACGAAGAACTGAAAAACCTTGGTGCACCAGTGATGTGTTATTTTAAAAATAACAGCTCTATTAAACCAAATCCTTCCCAGTCTCCACCGCTTCTCAAAGAGGAAAAACAAAATGTTACTGTGGGAGTCTTAATACGCTTGTCTTTGTGGGTTTCTCTCTTCCCTGCTGAAGTCATACGGCGTAGAGTTCATAGATCTTCTTTACACAGTACACCAGGGCAGCGAGTGCTATCGTGTTGTGCAGTCTCTTTCTGTGCAGGTCGTCCTTCCTCACCAGCACCACCGGGGTGGAGGAGGTGAGCGTATGCAGGGGCAGGCGGGAAAGTTTATAGGCATCGTACTCCACTTGGTACTTGCAACAGGGATCAAATTGCCAAGAGATCCCGTACAGGGTGCAGCAAGCCACGCTCAGCACACCAGCAGGCAGGGAGATGTAGTGAGAATAATCTACTGGAAGTGCCAGAGGGGTGAAGAGGCAGGTGGTGCCCGCTAACACGGCCGTCTTGTGCAGGCAGTTCCCGACAGTGATCCAACGGGCCGTCTCATCCCCGATGCGAGTGGGCTCTATCACTATGTACTTGTACTGCGCTTCCAGGGCCTGCTCCAGCTCATACTCAAACTGGTCCTGAGCGTTCTCTCCGTTGTAGATCTCGTGCACGATGTAGCAGTCCGTGGAGGACAAGGTGACCCTGTGAACAGGAAGCAGAGAATTAAAACTACAGAGCTTAAAGACTAGAGCTTTTCGCCCACCCAGCTCTGAGAACCGGAGAGAAAAAAAGCCCAAACTGAGGGCAGCCCCTCAAGGTCAGTCACTGCCTCTGTTCAACAAGCAGCAGCTGTTTCAACTCAAGATTCATTTCACATCAGCTAATTATGCCTGCTGTACATGAAGCCATCCCCAAACGAGGCAACGTATTTTTCCTTACCGCTTCCTAACCTGGAGGAACTAGAACATTTTGAGAAAACAGGATATGAAATGGTTGCTCACACCAATAACTAACCAGATTCTCTAGAGATACTGGAAATGTTACACCTTTGCAACCGGACCGGATGGATGAATGAACCGTACAGATTTAAGGCCTTTTCATAGAGTGCAGAACTAGCAATTCATCCACCAAGAGGGCAAGTTGCACTGGAAGGATTTAAGAGAGGAAGCATCGTCCGATGAAGCTGTTTGCTTTCTCCCCACAGTAGCTACCTCCTTGCCACTTGCTATTTGGTCTTCCACAGTAAATCCAACAAGGATGGCCAAGAAACGTTGCTGGAAGTGAAGGTGAAAAAGGCAGCAGAGCACTCAGTCTGATACAGAACAGTTTGCTCCCTCTGCTGAAATAGGGCACAGCAAAGCAAGAAAGGAACATTTTTTTTTTTAAACTCAGGCTTTAAAAGCGAAGAAAGAGCTGCTTGCTTTACCTCGGAGCAGGATCCCTACTGACAAGGGACTCACAAGACTTGTACATCCCCCATTTCAGTAACAGCTTTTAACTACCTAAAAATCACATCCATTTCCACTTTCCCTCCACCCACTTCACACAAATCACCTCAGCTGCACCTACATTAATGTCACATAAGAAATAAGATTATCACTTTTTTACCCGCGCTGTGAAAAGGTAAAACCCCATCCATTAGAACAAGGCAAAATCCTCCCTTCTAAGCTGAAGAAATAACTATTTCTGAATACTTGTACTTAACTAGAGCAAAACTGAGCACGTGGCCTCTCGAGGATAAAAATATCTAGCAGATTCCTTTAGCAGGAGAAAAAAAATCACACATATTTGACCTAATCGCAGCAGACAAAACAACCTCATCCCAACATCATTTACACCCTCCTGGTTTTGGGAGGCAAGACACTGCTGAGATGGAGAATGAAACTAGCACTTTTTGCTGCATTAGTACAACGGTACTTCTGTGCATGCACTGGAATATAAGGGAGAAAAACACACATTTCCAAGCTGCCGTGTTCCCAGACATTATCCTTAACGTGCAGCTCCGTTCATGCTGCAAAGGGTATCGTGCGGTGGCCATCTGTAATCAAGAATATTGTTAAATTGCAAGTTGTTGCCAGAAGTAGCTGCTTTTGTGAACGGAGGCAAACGTATCAAACAGCAGGACCCAAGATGCACCAGCCTTTCTCAAAAGCAGAATAATAAGCAGTTTCATTGAAAGTCTCGCTGGCATTTATATAAACTACAAGGAAAACTCAACTTACAAGCTAGTTATTGAGTTCTCTGAAGTTCATTTCCCTTTTGGCCTGCTCACAGGTAGAAAGAAAAACAAAATTCTACCTGGATGCTGTGTACGCCAAGGGCTTCTTTAAAGCCATCATCTCGTCAGACATTGCTTGGAAAATGACATTTAACCCTTTCAGCACAGGATGAGGTGGGCTCTGACATTCTGTAGTGAACTGGCAAGTAGTCAAAAGTTTTGAAGGGCAGCACTTATACAAAAGTTATAAAGAGTACTACATCTCGAAATAACTAAATATATCGGGTATCATTAGGGAGTTTCTAACAAAGAATTAGTTAACCAGGTGCTGCTCCGATACATTAAGGACACACCTTTTAATGGCTTCTGCCAAGGATTGGTGATGGCAACTGTTCCAAGTGCAGCTTCTTTCAAATCAAAAATTCCAGTTTTATTACAGACGACATGCTGAGACTTAAGTAACACTGTAAAACACCACCACCAATAGACTATATGAAACCACTTACTAATGCATAATGACTTCAGGGAAAAGCTATTGCTGAAAGGCATTTTCAGGCTGGAAGCTGACCCAATGCTAATACAACCCTCCAGATAAAATTAGTATTTCCTACCAAGGAGTGTTTTCAGCTTTTTTTAACACTTAGGAACATACAGCGTGGGTCTGCAAAACAGAGATGCAGAACCCAATTTCAGTAAGAACTCCGCAGAGGTTTAGGAGCAGCACAATAGCCCAGTCACCCTGGGAACTCCCTGCCAGCACTGGGAAAACAAGGGTGAAGCAAACCCATTTCTCTGCCCGGACAAGAGCCGTGAGGAACTGAGCTTCCACCTCTAGGAATTAAGTGAACTAACTACATTACGTGGGATTTCTCCAGCATCAGGACAGTTGGCACTAACCTATCAGCCTCATTTCTCCTCACTCGGGTCTTGCCTGCTCTTCCCTCTGAATACCCCTTCTTTCATTTCACCATAACCTACATGGAGCCATATCACAAGAGACAAACAATTCTCAAGGAGAGCAGGAACCCCAGACTTTGGCCAGAGGCAGCACTGTCCATCTCTTCTGGAATCTTTTGGCTTGCCAGGCTCTGGGGCTTTATAACAATGAAGTCAAGAAAAGCACAATCCTTTTAAGCCAAAACAAGCAAAACTTAAAATATGTTCTGTTGAAAAATCACTTGGAAATAAACCACACAAAGGCTTCATCCCTGATAGGGTCTGCCCCCTAACTACACTGTTTCTCCAAATTAGTCCTCTAATATGGGAATAAATCTCTATCACAGTGCTGAAGCCGCAAATGACAAAAGGGGTAATCCAAAAACAAAGGGCAAAGAATGAAAAATTAACTGCTCAAACAATAGGACACACGAAGAGCCAGCAACGCAAGCAGAAAAACTCTATTTCTGTAACGGAGGAAGTAGGATTTATCACATATTATTTCCACACAAGAACTGGCTGCCCCTGGAGGTGAAAAGCTGAAAACCGGTTTGTTTTCAGAGGATACAGAAAGAGACACAGATGAAATAGGTGGCCCTGAGAAGGTTTGAGGCCTCGTTGGCACACAGAGAAGGACTGAGGACCTCAACGCTCAGAGGCAATCTCTCCTGACGCAGCCTTTCAATTGAACCCAGCAGCTGCACATGAACAGATCCAGTCAAAGCAACTGGATTTGCTCAGGCGATGGAGTGTGGCTCGGCCTTTCCGAGCTCGTCCCCCACCCCTCGGCAATGACAAACAAAAATGCAGAGCCACGCAAACAACTCCAAGCTGGCATCCACTGGCTGTGAAGTGTAATGATTTTATATAAATTCCATTTTACTTAAAAGAATAATAAATAACCAACGTCAGAGAGGATCTAGTTCCAGAAGTCATAAAACGCTGCCACACGTGCAGAACCCCAGCAAGTTATCTACTAAATAGACCAGAAGCTAAAAGCAGCTGTTAATATTATTCAATCAAATTCTTTTGCAGGACCTGTCTCCCTACCCCCAAAAAAGAGGGCTAAGTTAAAAAGCTGTACAGCTGCTCCGCAAGAATAGTTCTGGCCCTTATATCCAAATAGTTTATTCTATTGCAGCTTCATGTATTCTATACTTGAGAAATTTTAAGTGTCTCATTCCTGGTGCCAAATGAATGCACAGATGGGGGAATGTGACAGTTCTCTCAACTCCCCAGCGCAGCAAGATGAAAATCATTTAAAATCACTGATGTAAAATTCGGGTATTGCCAAAGTTATAAATAAGGAATCAGTTGTTTAACAGAGCTACCACCAGCAGGAGGGGCAGAAGCATCTGTCTTCGCTATAGGGCAAGCTTCAAATTACATTTGGATTACCTTCCTAACATGGGAATATCAGAGGGCAGCAGGAGAGGGGGTGCTGCACTGGCTGAACAATAGCAGCTCCATTTCTCTGCTTGGAAGAAGTCTCCTGGCTGCCTCCTGAAAACAGCAGCCAGACTGTTAAATATGTTTCAACTGAATAGTTGTTATGGATGAAGAAATAAATACCTTTCTGAAGAGGAGGCACAATGCCACCCAATGTGAAAAGACCTTAAGTTTTGCCAAGTGCCAACTGGGAAAAAGAGAAACAAATGAACAGAGCGCTGAAAGCTGGGCAGATGACAACACCCTGGAAGGAACCCCAGCATCCCTCTGCCACTGTCCACTCGCAGGGGAGAATGACCGAGCCTCACGAGTTCGTTGCCCTCAGACTAATGGCGTTCCTTGATCTCCCAGACAGGGTTTCAAGTCGTCCAACTATCTCAGATCTGCAAAGTGTTCAGAATCACGATTAGAGACAATCTCAATCCGCACAAAGCACAGGTGCAGTTCCGTGAAAAAAAAAAAGAAAAAAAAAAAAAGAGAGTTCTTTTTAAACCCTTCCCACAACATGCAAGTCAAGTTTTGGGGTTTTTTTTGAAAAAAAATAATGTTCCTGGACAACAGGTATTGCTCAGAGCAGCAAACATGCATTCAGATTAACTGTAAATGAAGAGTAGTCTGACTATTAGGTTTGAAAAAAACAAAAAGAGGCCTGCAGCAGCATGATAATGCCTGTCACAAGCAGCACACACGCACAAAATCTAGTCCAGCAATGCATCAGAGAGGCTTCACACTGCTGTGGAAGTGAACTGCAGGAAAAGGACATTACTGATGGCCAAAGCACAGTGCCTGGGGTCATCACTAGCATCTCAGCCAAGCCTGAGTAAATCAATGAAGTCAAGGCATGACAAATTCAAAACCTAAACTGCCTTCCCCTCACATAAATCCTTCTTGAAATTTAATTTTGTTTCAAGATTAAGGAATGACTTAGGGTCTGGTTTTAATACTCAGTGGAAATAGTCTACCTCAAAGTCATATTCAACTGTATTTTCCTACTCAAGAGAGCTCCAGGACAGGGCACACAGAACACACTAACACATCCAAGCTTAAGCACCTGGTTTCTCTGCAGAACATCCACATGATCCACCAATCTCACACCACTAGCCACAGCTGCCAGGCCTGTGGCTTCTTAAAGGCCACTCTGCACAGGCTGTCATCAATGTATGCATTAAAGTGGAGAAAGAAGGGGAAAATGGCAGCACTAAAGCAATACTCCTGTTCCAAAGATAGACCTTAAATAGAAACAGGAAAGAGAACAAGAGAACACCGGTGAGATCTTCAAACAGCCTCAGCAAAAGACAACGCTAAGGAAAACAATGCCAGACCATAATAAAAAAACTCCCGCCACCAGAGCAAAAAGAGGTGTCAATTTTAAGTCAACTAATGATTAGCCAGGCTAATGGAAATAGGTCAATCATTGCTGCAAGCAGAGTTCCAGAAATCTGAGCAGTGCAGGTAGCGAAAGGGGAGACCTCTTTAAGGGCGCAGAGAAGCCAATACGAGCAGCGGTGATGACATTAAAGTTGTTCTTGCTGGAGTTTGTTAGAACATCTCCCGGGGGAACAAATGGCATTCTGTCTTGTGTTCCGGCGGTCATCGGGCTGAATTTTATACAAAAACACTAAGTACAATTCAGTGTCTGTTCTGTATAAAAAAGTTGTTTTGGTCTTCAGATTAACAATTCCCTTTAGACAGTCTCCATTAAAGAGTCTATCCAGAATGAAGCAAAACAAATATTTGGTTGGTTCTCTTCAGTGTTTTGGGCTATTTTGTTTAACCTTATTATTTCACCACCAGAGCGCCAGCTGGACTTCACAGCCAACATGCTTTGAAATTAATGTCCTTACATTTAGTCCTATTGAGGAAAGCACTTTTTGACTAATTACAGAGTTCCTTCTATCAATAAAGTCATTTATGAAGGGATACAGTCTCCACAGATAACTTACTGGTTTGTTGGTTTTGGTTTTTTTTAAAAAAAAATGAAAGCTGGTCTAACTCTAAAAGCAGACAGTATTCTATTCACTACTGAATCTCCTCACACCATCTCTCAACACACAGATGCCTTTTAGACTAACTGGCCGACAACTATAAAAACTCCTTGAAGCAGCTCATTTATAAGGAAAGCTGGATTAGCATATTCAGCTCAAAGGAATGTGTCTTTGGACCAGAATCCCACCCAGTGTAAGAAAACTGTATTCACTGTATAAAAAGTACATGTCATCATTTGATGACATCAGGTCTGTCAGCGCTGCCTTCTACACAACCAGCATTGCCAGAAGTCAAGCAAGACTGGTAGGTGTGATTTAGGATGAGCCACTGTCAGAGAGAAGCAGAGGCCCAGTCATGCGTATCTCCAGCTCTGCAGCTGCAAGGAAGAAGTAGTACCTGCCTGACATCACCCAGCACCTATTAGGAGCATGATCTTTCATCACGTTAGTGCAGGATGACACCTAAAAGGACCACCATCTTTTGATAAGGATTGTGAAACGCTGCTCAATGGTGGATCTGCTGTTCCATATCACTTCTGTGTTTTCTTTTACTTCGCCAGATACTTCTCATTTGCCAAAGGAAAAATAACATATGCAGCAGGTTTGTGAAGTAACTCATGTTTATGAATAAGTATTTTTGATCATAAGATCAAGAGTAATCACAGCTTAAAAAGTCACCTCAAAACTACAATTAGATTATTATTCAGTTCACAGATTCAGTTACAAGGCAACAACTCACTTTTAAGTCTGCATGAATTTTCATCCTGGGAGAATTATTTTCATTGAAGTTATTAAGCGCTGTTTTCCATTTTTTTTTTTTTTCTTCACTTCTGCTGGAAGGACAGGTCTACCCCCATAGAAACTCCACAACTCGTGTGCTTAGGACTGGGGCAGGTGCCAGCACCGGGTGCAGACAGCTTTACCGAGCTCTGTGGTTTTCTTAGTTGTTTACATAAACTACACTGATGCAGTAATTCCATTGGCTCTTCCAGTTCAATTACTTTTAAGTTCCCTGAACGCAGACAGCATTCCTGCAATTCACATTAGCACCAGAATTTTAAGGGCTACTGGCCGCTCTCCTTGGCTACGTAGGTTCAACACCATCAAAAAGAATACTGTGGAATTACAGCTAGGGATCAAAACGAAGCAAAAGCCACAGAAAAAAAAAAAAAAATTAAGAGAGATCTCAAGAGCCTCTTGGTAAGGTGCCTGGACAAAAGAAAACTCACCCTAAATCGCAGCAGCTTTCAAGCAGCTGCTGGTTACATCAGTCAGCCCTGGGGCAAAACGGGGAAAACACCAACGTAAGGAAATACAGAGTTTAACCAGACATTTTTAAGCTGGTAAAGAACTGTGCATAGGGATTTTAAGAGTAGCTCAACGAGATTTCTCTCTGTCTCTTTTTTCCTGTTTTAAAGTCACGATCCCCAAACTTCTACAGCTACTCGGTGGGTAGTTCCAGCACGTCCTAGCTGCTCCTCCGTCCTGACAGAGGCAAAGAGGGAGCGTTACACAGCTCTTTGCCGCCACACAAGTTGCCGACGCCGCCCGGCCCCGGCCCCGGTGAGCGCGGCCGCTGGGCCCTGACCCCCCAGGCGGCCGCCGGCAGAAGGAGGTCACCCTGGAGGACTCGTCGCTGCCCTCACCCGCCTTTAAAAATAGCCGTGGAAGGAGCCTCCCCAGGGCTGGCCCTCCTCCATCCCGGCCCCGCATCCCCACGGCGGGAAGGGCTGCGGCCGCCGCCACCGCCACCCCGCGGGCCGCGCTGACCTTCCCCCGCTTCAACCCCTCTCCGACGGCCCATCCTTGCACCGGGAGAACGCCGGGCCCGGCCGGCCCCACCGCCCCAACCCCACCTCAGCGGGGCCGCGTCCCTCACCCGCCCCGCCTGGCCACACTCCCCTCAGTGGGGCCCCCGCCCTTGCCCCGGGGTCGCGGAGTGCCCCGAGCGGCTGCAGCCCACCTCCTCCCGCTCGCTGCCCGCCCGGGGTGCCCCAGCGGCCCCGCGCCCTCCACCCGGGCCGCGGCTCACCTCTCCCGGCCGCCACCACTGTTGGTGCTACCGGGGCCAGCGCGCCTCCTTCCCCACGCCGCCATCTTGGAGACACTCGGCTCGCAAATGTCTCCGCCAAGAGACCCCGGGCCCGCCGCGACGCCCGACGGGAAATGTAGTTCGCGGGGGCTGCCGGAACGGCTCAGTGGGCGGGGGGCGAACGCACTTCCAGACTACAAGTCCCACAGCGCTCCGCGCAACTACCCGGCCGCGGGGGTCTCTGGGAAGCGTAGTCCCCCCGGAGGGTGTGGGGGCGGCGGGGATCAGGACGGGAGTGGGGTTCAGGACCCCCGTCACCAGCGCTAGGCTCCGGCGGGTAGAGCAGCCCCGGCGCCCCAGGCTCAGCCTCTGCTCCTGGCGAGCTCCCTGGGGAGCGCGGCTGGCCGTGGGAGGAGCGCGGCGGCGAGTCCCGGCCTGCCCCGCAGCCCCGCCATGAAGGGGGTGCGGCCGAGGATGCGGCCTCTGCCGCTGGCGAGGCGGCCTGGGCCGGGCCGGGGACAGGTCTTGCCGAGGTGCAGAAATCCTCCAGGGCCTGAGCGTAGCCTTGTTTTCTTGTTCGAAAAATAAACAGGCGATTCGTGCTCGGAGGAGGGATGGAGGGCCTCCTCAGAGTAGCGCCTCCCCGGGCCTGACGGACTGGGCTTTGTTGGGGTCAATGAACCCCTTTCATCAGCTCTGAAAGAGGAGCAGGGAATGGCGAGGCTCAGCTTCTCTGAGGAGGATTAACAGTTTATAGTCAAACACTTCACTAGAAAACTAAGTGGATGTTTGCCACTGTTCAAGGTTTCCCAGCTCCTGTTGATCCAGCGGCAGTTGCCGATGGAGGTTTTGGGGGGGATGTCCCAGGACCCACCCTGTCCTCAGCCTCTGGCCCAGGGGCCACCACACCCCAACACAGCAGGGTGGCCCAAGGGGACCTGGCTGGTGTATCTGTAGGATCCTTGTGCCTCTCAAGGTTCTCTGTAGCTCCCAGTTCTGACTCCTCCCAGGAGAGTAGCCTTTTTCTCAGGAATTAGTTTTCCCTTTATAAATAGCATCTCCTTGCCCTGCAGCCCCCCCTTTCCTGGAGGTACCCTGTCCTCAGCACGACTCCTCTTCCAGCGTTTGAAAATAAAGTGGTGCTGTCTTTGCATCTCCCATTCCTAGAAAAAAGCCTCTTTTCAACAACATTATTTCTAAGTGATGCCACATAACTCAACGGAATAAACCCATGGCTGCCTCCATCTCGCCAGGCGTCACAAGGCCACGCTTCCAGACTGTAGCATCCTCCCCTACTCCTGTTTTCTCAGGCACAATTTGGGGGTCAGCTCTTTCTCTAGGGGTGAACGGTGCCTTTGCAGGAACAAGAGGTGTTCGGGAAGCGTGCCCAGCCTGGCAGAGCGTGCGGCCGAGGGGCGGCATCACTGGGACAGGCCGGAGCATCGGACTGTCTGGAATGTGGAATGTAAACAGAGCGTGTTACCAACCAGCAACAGCCCAGCTTCGTGATACAACCCAAACCCGTGCTACAGCCCAAACACACCGCCCTGTCTCTTGGGAGGTGCAAAATCCATGCTCCTGCCTGCTCAAATTGCAGCCCGGGGGGCCACTTGTCACTTTGGATTAAATCATAACTGTAAATAAGCTGTGCCCCTTCTACCTGGCCCTGGCATTTTTGGCTATCGAAACTCCGGCCGCAGTCCCCGGTGGCTTGCACCCGGCTTTAGGAAGTGATGTAAATGTGCCGTGCTGGGAGACCAGCACCAAGCAGTGCTGGCCCCAGCAGGCAAGTGCCTTGTGTTCCTCTGAGTCACCTGCCCTGCACAGCAGGGAACAACTCCACTGGCTGGCTATTCAAATGTTTTCATGCCTTAATGTTTTCCAACATCTTAAACTGATGAATGCAAACACCAAACACCTGCTCGCCGGAGGCTGCCTTTGTAGGACAACTCCCAAAGACTGTTTGGCCTGAAATCTCAAGGCAGGACCAATGAGCAAGAGCAGAGGGGATCAGCCAGCAAAGGAGAGGAACCAGTTATGATTCCACTCACCCCAAGCTCTACACAGTCATCACAAGGTCAGCCAGCCCTGTGACCTGAAATAAATTTCAATACCTTCAGCCCATGCTTTCCTGTTCCGCAATGGGAGCAAGAGTCTTTCAGACCCTCCATCACCCTCACCGCCTGGATGGGGTCCTTCTTGCAGAAGATCCTCTTCCCCGTGAAGGAAAGGAGCATTTTCTCCATTTTTAGGAAGGTTAGACAGTAAGAGAGTAGCTGCCGAATACACAACGTGCAGATCTGCCAGCTTCTGCCTGTTCTCTCCCCTCCACAACACAGACACACACAGCAGTTACCGTCCAAGAGACCTGGGATTAGATTTGTCAGAGGATGTGCTTTTGGGGATGAGAAAAAGATAGTTTACAGTTATGTAGAAAATTAATATGCAGCAACGAGGCAGCAAAAATCATACCCTGGACATGGGTTAGAGAGCGCCATTGGTTTTGACAGGACCTGTGAAACAGCCTCTCTGCCAAAGCGACCCAGCCCAGCGGTGAGAGTTGAGGGTGCCCAAGGTCCCCTGATCCTGCAAGCGCCTCCTCCTGCCTCCCACCCAGCAAATCACTGCAGGTCAGTTAAGCCACACTTTTTATTGTATTGTATTCCATGCAATATGTTCATGTTTTATAGTATGACAAGAGGGAGGGATAAAGATAAATGTTAGACATAAACAAAAGCAGAAAGGTTGTTTGTAACAGGTCCTGAGAAGGAAAGGCACATCGTAACCACCGAATTCAAACAGAATGGAAACCTTGGACAGAGGAAGACAATGCAGGAAAGGGGAGGAGGGAGGGGGGTGTTTCAAGTTGGGCGAAGTGGAAGCAGGTTTGACAGCAATCTGCATTTCCCCACCCACCGAGGACTGTAGTTCAAATGGGCTGGGGGGACCTCAATATTCCACCAAACCACTTCCACATGGCCATTGCTGGAGGGAGTCCAAGATCCCCAACTCCTCCAGGCTTAGTCAGCACCAAGGGGCAGCGCAGGACTCAAAGCTCCATCCTGCAGAGACGAGCTGGGAAAGGGCAGCTGGTGAAGAAACAGGAGGGAGGACCGCCCAGCGTTGAGGGACCCCAAGCCACCTCCTGCCCAGCAGTGCCAGATCACCGGAGCACCGTGGAATCGCTGGTGACCTGTGGGTATTGCTATTTGCTGATGAAGAATTTTGCTATTCAAAGAGCACAGGGAAGGGAAGGCCAGAGCGGAGGTACAGCAGTGAAACGGTTGGCACGGACACTGGCACACGTCTCCGTCGGGTCAGACACCAGAGGGATTGTAGCACCTCGAAGGGAAGCAGCAGCAAAACCGTGTGCTGTGCCTGATTTAAGGCAGCAGTTGCCACTTGTGATCCAGCGCTGGGAAGCACGAGGTTCTCACCAGAGCAGCAGGAAGGGCTCCAGGGCCAGGCTTGGATGCTGGGACAGTGCTGGTGCAGTGACCGCAGCACACCCTCCACGAGCTACTCTCATGCAGCGGACATGATGAGGTACTCCTGGATCTGTCACACAGTGGAAATGAGCACAAAACCAGGGTAGAGGCTCACAGAGCTGGGCTCACACTATTGCTCCCACAAGGCAACCTGGCACACACCTCTTCTAAGCACCCAGCCCTGCTGCGACAAAGATATGATGGTGTCTTATCTTGGCTTGCAGGAGAGGAGACAGTTCAGGGAAGGTTTTGTCATCACTTGGCTATAACAGAGCCAGCCTTGCTCCTGTAACTAGACGTTGAAGTGTTTTTTTTGCATGTTAAAGAGTGAACATTTAGCAGCCCCGATTTCTTCCTGAAGCCCTTTTCTTTAGTTGGTTACCTGGGACCCTTTCCCAGTCCCTATAAACCATCCTGAAGCTCGCAGCCAGGCTGAAATAGGCAGCAAGAGGGCAGAAACAGGCGTGATGAGCCTGATGCTTTTCCTGAGCAGCACAAGCTGGAGATGGGTCTGCCACCAGGCACAAGTTTTTCCCCAGGCAGATGGTAGACACGGGAAGGGGTCTCAAAGCCTGCAGTGCGGCAGGGATGGAGTTTGGGAGGTTTTACTCAAGCCTGTAGGCAGAGGACTGTGTTACGTCAGTGGTGAGCAGCCCCAAAGCACAGGCAGGCAGCAGGGCTTCGCCTTGAGCCAACGGCCAGGAAGAACATCTCAGGTTGTTCCTGGCTGAGATAAGGCGCAGGGTCTCCATCTCTGACCAACCCAACCAGGAGAGAAGGTTGTAGGAGCTTTTGCCTTTGCCTCTGTGTACTTTGCACTGGGCTGCAGGAGAGGGTTGAGCTGCCTCTTGGCTGGGGCTTCATTCAGTTCGTGGCAGAGATTGTAAACTTTAGTCCCTGCTGAGATAAGGTAGATCTGGATTTGGCCTCCAGGTGAAAGGCTCTTTAGCTCATTCTGCCAGGCTGCAGCCCCCGGTGGCTGCTCAGGACTGGTGTGCCAGGAGCACCATCTCCTCCACCTCAGCCCAGCTCTGGGACACTGCAAAATCCTGAGAGCTTGGTGGGGAGATGCTCTGGAGTCTGGCTCAGGCCCTGGAAAGCCTGGGCGAGGCAGGACAGGCAGCAAGCTGGAGCCAGGCAGTGCCCTGCCGTCACGGTGTTACCTCTACATCTGACTGTGGCAACGCTGAGCTGTGCTACGGGGTCATCACCCGCAGAGGTAACAGTGCAACGCGAGGGTGTTCATCCCTGCTGCTGGCCAAGGACTCCAGGATGCTGCCAGCGCCCAGGGCTTGGAGGCCAGTGAGCAGACAGGTCATGCCCTGAGCCAGGGCTTCTTTCCAAAGGTCATAAGGATCAGCATCCACATGGAGGCAGGACCATCAAGCCCTGGAGAGGGGCCAGGACCAGGTCCTGGAGGCCTTACCCCCATTGCTCTCAAGTCACGATGATGGCTCAGGCCTTATGATCTGGGGCACAGACAAGGGTGCAGTCGAGGGAGATGGGGGGAGCCTTCCTCTTTAGCTGCAGAAAGCCACCTTGGTGCCTGCAAAAGCATGGAATGTCCCCTCATTGCTTAGGCCAGGGCTGGCTGTTGGGGCTGGTGCTCTTCTCCTGAGCAGGCTGTGTCCACACCAGCACAGACAACACCAAGAGCAGGAATCAGAGACAGGAACGACGGCGACTCTGTGGGGATGCCACGCCAGGACTATGTACAGAAGGCTGGGCAGGAGCTGGCATCTCCAGGGAGCATCTTCTGCGACTCAGCTGCCTTTCTTCCTCTGCATGCTCACATTGCATATGCTGTGCTGTGGCCCCCGTGGCCAAAGCCCACTCCTCGCATGGCTCCTGTCTCTAGGCTTGAAGGTGTCACCATCCCAGCGTCTCCACAGCCAGGGCAGCAAAGCCCCTGAGACACCACCATGTCCCACGTGTTCTCACCTGTGCCCCACGTGGGTTTGGGCATGGCTGGATGCCCAGCAGATGCCACAGGGAATGAACCTGCCAGGGGGCTGGGGCTCCTCCAGCACCTCCCTCTGTCCCACAAAGCTTAATCCACAGCATCTCCTCCAGCTGCTAGGAGGAAAGGGGGGCTGGTAGCCCACAACCACTCCTAACCAACATCCCCCAGCAAGTTCACAGCTGGCACCCAGCAGAGGGGAGAGAAAAAAGCGCAGAGCAAGTCTTCCCCTGGTCTTGTGATGGAGTTTGGTGGAAAAAACATCTTCTTCCACTCCGTGGCTTGGGAAGAAGTGCACCGGGGGGCACCATGTGTGCCCACAGCCAGCCTGGCCCAAGGGCCGTAGCCATGCTCACCCGTGGGCAGAGAGGAGGAGGTGGTGCCCACACTCATGCACCACATGGATGCACTTTAAAAAAAAAAAAAAGGGAATTGTGAGCATGGGAAGGGGGTTTCCTGAGACCGCAGAGAAGCGAAGGCCGCGTTGAACAGTCAGGGACAGGCGCGCTGGTGTCAGAGCAGCCCTGCCTTAAGGCTGCAAGTGTTCCAGGTACTGCGGAAGTGGGTTCTCCTTGACGTATTTCTGAATGTACCAGCACGTCAGGTGAGCTTTCAGATCCTCCTCCACCACGAAGTCCAGGGCTGCCTGCAACCAACCGGAGAGGACAGATGGGTTACAACCAGCACTCCCAGCCTGCGCTCTCCTCTGCAGCCTCCTGGAGGTCCAGACCCCCACACCCCGCACAAAGATGGGGGGAGCAGCAGGCTGCCCTCATGTACCCACTGTGCAAGGCAGGTGGAGGGAGAGGACTCGGGAGAAGAGCACAGCCATCCTGCCACCACAGAGTTCCCAGTTTAGCCAGAGGCACAGGAGACCCTCAGGTAACCCTCAATGCCTGGTGGATGCTGCACTGCAGGTGACCCAGCCACATCACGTGAAGGCCAACTTTGTCACCTGTTTGCCCTGGCTTACAGGGCCAGGGAGCATCACCCCGCAGTCCCCACCACCACTCTGCTAGTGGCACCTCAGCTCTCCCTCCGTGGCTACTGACTTCAAAAGGCAGGAAAAGGGCTCACTAGGGCCTTCAATCTTTCAGGTGAGGGGGTCCAGCCCCCAGGAGGGGTGCTACATCAGCCCCTGCAAAGTGGGCATGAGGACTGGTTGCTGTAAGGAGAAAAGGGACAAGCCTGGGCAAGCAACTGGCTGTGCTGGCACTCACCCAGCCCCTCTCGCTGCCAGAAATAGGAATATCTGACCATGGATTTCCATCTGCCCCACCAGCCACCCCATCTCCCATCAGAGCAAGGACAGTTCCCGTGGGGCAACGCCAGTGCAATGGGGCCTGGCTTCATCTAGGGTCACTAGCCGCAGCTGGGACAGTGACAGCTTCTGCCCAGGGGACAAGGGGTGGCTGAGGCCATACCTTTGCAAGGTGCTTGGCTATTCCTCTCCCTCGATAAGCATCCGGTACTTCCGTGTGCTGCAAGTCCACGATCCGCTTCCCCACGTATTCGTAGAGCAGCACCGCCTTGTCATGGCAACCTGGGGGATGCAAGAGAGAGGTGAGTGAGGTTCAGGATGTCCCTGGGCTCCCAGTCCACCATGGCACGGTGTCACTTGGGACTCGCTGTTTATGGGACTGCTACAGCAGCCCTCACACGGCTCCTCACACCCACAGGAACGGGCTGTGGCACTGGGTGCTCTCACACAGCAGAAAGTTTCAGCAAATATTTTCCTTTTGGTGACACTTGGACTTCCATGTTAGTCCTGGAATGGATCTACTTGGCTTTTCCAAGCTCCTGGACCTTTTCTGCCCAGCCCTGGAATTGTTGGCCAATTCCTTCCTCTCTGCAGCACAGAGTTTGTCATAGTGTATAAAACAGGAAAGCACACACAGGCGTGCAAGGAGGTTTGTGTACACACCTTTGCATGGGGGGGGGGGGGGGGGGGGGGGGGGGGGGGGGGGGGGGGGGGGGGG
>JAOQGH010000069.1:4556793-4607940 GCA_025769975.1 Gallinago jamesoni | reverse complement strand
ACATTTCCCCCCCCCCCCCCCCCCCCCCCCCCCAAACAAAGGGCAATTCTGCTGAAAATATACCGTGGGGCTGTGACCTGCAGAAGCCGGGCTTTGGCTTTGGGTTCCTGTCACCTCCGGGCAGAGCAGCCACCAGCCCTGCTGTCCCCTGGGGATGCGTGGGGCAGGGGGGTGACAGGGCTGGGAGCTCTGGTTCCACGGAGCCAGGTTTTTATTTTAATTCTGGTCGAAGCACCACGGAGCTTGCGTCCAATTAATTACAGCAATTATATAGGGAGCGCAGCGCTTTGCCTCTGCCCTCCTCCTCGCGCTGCTTTCTGCTGGAATAACAGCGGGCGCCTGCAAAATACCAGGTTTGGATGTGATAAATATTTAGCTGTGCTTTAGCAGCCTGTTTCCCTCTCTGGAGGGATGCTTCCCCTGTTTTTTGTTAGGTTTTTTTTTAGTGGTTAATGCTTCTCCCTGACGGATGCTGCTTTTATTTTCCGGCTCTGGGCTGCAGTCCAGGGCTGAGCCAGAGCTTGCTTTGCCCCCCCCTTGTTTGCAAAGGTGGTCGTCGCGGGAGGAAACTCCTGTGTGCTTTGTAGAGCTTCTCTCTGGGTTCCATGGGAATGAACGGGTGCAGGTTTCTGGTCCTGGTGATTTTGTGACCCGAAAAGCCACCGCTGTGGATGTGGGGGGGTTGCTGTGTGGGTTTTTTGGACGGAAGATGGTTTTCACTGGTGTTACTAAGGCGCTGCCTGGGCAGGCTGTTTGCTGGCAAAAGAGCTGGGAGAGGAATTCATCTTGGCTGGGAAGGTGATTTTTGCTCTGCTGACAAAAAGTTTGGGGTTTTACTGGCATGACTCAGGGCTGCTGGTGGGTACCTATGGAGCTAGACCTACCCGCCACCTCTTGCTGACAAAACTCTGTAGCGCAGGTCGGGCATTAGCCAGGGATTTTGTGTGCAGTCGAGGGCAGAGAGGATTTTTTTATGGTGGAAACTGGAAGTTTCTGTTCTTTTATTCAACTTGGGAGATACCCCACCTCCCCACAGCCCCTTATCTGCCTGGGGATGATGCTGCACTGGTACCATGGCAGCTTTGTGAGTCTAAATGTTTGTCGCCCCAAGGAATACCATAATTGTTGGGACTGGAGCTATCTGAGATATCATGGTAGTGTCTTGTGGCCCAGCTGGCCTCTGTTTGCTGTGGGTCCCAGTCTCTGCTCCCTTTTCTGGAGCTGGGACAGAGCTCCCCACCTGCACCTTTCTCTTGTAGCTGCTTCTCTGTCCAGCAAAAGGCTGGAGCAGAGTCGTTGCCCATGTGGGATGCAGGGGTTATGATGTGGCTGAGAGGAAGGGCAGGATTTGGGGGTCCTGTGGTCCCAAGAGGCTGGGGAGGGAGGGAATTGCTGCCTTATGCTGGGGAGGTTCTAGACCTGAAGTGGGATGAGGGTGGTGTGAAGGTGGGAGCAAGGCAGACCATCTCCAGCATCCTTCCCCCCAGTAATCCTGTGCTGTTGTCCCCATGGTTTAATTAATCTACGGGTTTAATGCCACAGAGTATTGTCCACCGTCTGCTCTGTTGACCTGTTGCAAGAGAGGATGGGCAGCACTTTGCAAGAGCATGTTCCTTTCAAGCACTGGAGGCTGGTGGGCTTTTCTGTGTGGCACGGTTGCCCTCGTCTGCTGCTGGGTCTAATGTCAGGAGAAATGGGGAAACCTTTGTATCATGGGCTTTAAGGTCAGGGAGGGCGATGGTGAGTATTGCGCTCGGCTGGAGGTCAGGATGTTGCTTCCAGGAATTATTGCAGATGGTACAATTCTGGATAAATTAAGCCAGATTGTGTAAAAAGACACCCAATGTTGTCCGTCCAGTGCTGGAGTTGGGTTTCTCTGAAAGGTGAGTGTTGTGACTTTGGGGAGCTGGGGGCCGGGGGGGTGGTACAGCAAGATGTCCCTGCCCCTGCCTCCCTCCCGACCCTGGGGGCAATGGCTTTTGATGGCCCTGCTCACTGGGAAGCTAAGGAAGGAGAGGTGTGATGGTGGTGGCCTGACTGTTACCCCTCTCCTCTGGGAGCTGGCAGGGTGCACCAGGGGCTGGGGTCTGCTGCAGCCTCCATCCTCCTGCCTCCACCGAGCGCTGGGAGGTTGCTGCTGAGCTAAGTCTGTCCTAGGAAGCTTTTCAGCCCTGTAACTCCATGCTGCTGGCAGCACTTTGTCTTTAAAGAGCACAGACCTTTACATTATGGAGGAGGAATGTCTCTTTTCAGACCCAAACTTGTTAAAATCAGCACTTCACTCCTACGCAAAGTGAAGGATTTTTACCTTCTTGCCTTCTTTTTACCCCCTTAATCCAGCACTCACCTGGATTTCAGATACTTCAAAAATTTAGACTCATCGTCAGCATACACTGAATAAACAAAGTTTTTGGGATAGAGGGGAGAGATGCACAAAAAAAGTGTTTTACTGGCGAAAAACAGACTGTTAAGGATTATTAAGCATTGGAATGGGCTGCCCAGGGAAGCAGTTGAGGCACCATCCCTGGAAATATTTAGAAGATGGGTTGACATAGTGCTTAGTGACATGGTTTAGTGATGGTTTTTATCAGAGTTGGGTTGATGGTTGGACTGGATGATCTTAAAGGTCGCTTCCAACCTGGGCAGTGCTATGATTCTAAGTCTATCCTATGCTCTATTTCATCATCTCAAGTGAACTGCTTGTGTTTTTAGAATAAAAGGTAAATTTCCGTTAAAAAAATAGCTGGAGTGGAAGAGGAGGCAGGATGAGGAGGAGACAAAAAACTTACCAGAAGTTGTTTGTAGAGCATCCACCCTTCCTCCCCCCTCCACTACACCACCACCACCACCATGAGAAAAAAAATAAATCTAGTTTTGGAAAGGAAGAAGCCTCCAGAGGGCTCGATGCAAGTTATTTCCCATCAGAGGCTGCTTAACCTTAGCTGTGGTTTGGCACTGGCATCAGCCTGGCTGCGTGTCTGTGACGAACCTCTCCGAGGATGGCGATGCTTGGTCCTTGTGCCCATCACTCGGTGCTTGGGTCCTTTCCTCCCTGAGTGCCCCTTGTAATGGGGGTGTTTGCTCCCTCCTGCCCCGTCTCCTGCCTTGGTGGTGCCTGGCACACCTTTAATGAATGTATTTCATTCCCAGGAAGGTCTCTGCAGGTGGGATGGGGCATCTCTTCGGCAGTGCCAAGAGCCACGTCCACCGGCACCGGTGATGCAGTGACCTGCGGTGCAGGGCAGAGGGACAGGACGGGAAGAAGCCCATCTGCAGGGCTTGGCAGGTGACAGTCATGTGTGTGTGACAGATCATAAACACGCAGGGCTGGTTACGTGGAGGGGCCGGGGGTGGTTTAGGGGAGGATGACGGGGTTATCTGGGGAGTGTCAGCTTGTCTGGGCTTGCAGGCCAGTTAGGTACCGCTTTGCGGTGCGTGGCTATAAATTCCCTCCAAGCCCAGATCTCGGCTGACGAAACTCCCTGCCTGTGCTGTGGGAGTTGGCTACCATGGGTCCAGTGCTGCTTAGCCCTGGCCATCCTTACTGGTGTTAATGGCAGCCCTTTGAGATGGCAGCATCCCGAACAGAGCTCCTCTGTTTGCATCTCTCCCTGCAGGAGATTCTTTCCTATATCAAAGTAGTGAAGGGCAAAACCACCTGCTATGCTGGAGGTGTTTTTTGTTGTCGGATGGAGATTTTTGGTTTACTTGGCATCGGAATGGGAAAGTTGAGGCATGAGAGGGAGCCGATGGAGCAGCAGAGCGAGGATGGTCCCTCTGAGTCAGCCCTGAAGGTGTGTCCCACGGTCCAGGGGGGTGTGTTGTCCCGAAGGATGTCATTGCACCTCGTCACTAGAAATGACGTGGCTCTTTTTCTGAGAGCCAGATGTGCTCACCATCAAGGCTTTTTAAGAAAGCTGCTCTGCATAGTTAAAAATCCCCTGCCGGCTTGGTTTCTCTCCTGACACACTGCCAAGTTGCACCTCAGCCAAAGATGTAACGATCTCGTGCTCATACGTTGTTCTGGCTGGCCTTTGTCATCCTCCAAGCACCTTAAAAAGGTGCTGGGGGGGGGTGGGTGGCAGACACGGCCCCACGTGCCTGTTTGTAAAAAAAAAAACCCCGTGCTTGCACCCCGAAAATCCCTGTAGGTGCAGGGCAGGGCAGTGCCGGGCATTTTTGTGCCTGCTCACGTGTGCTCGGCTGGCTTTCGAGGTTTCCCTGCTCTGCTCACAGCTAAGATCACCCACCCCGTGCCAGATAGGCACCCAGCTTGCCCACGGTGCTCCCTGCTAGCCACCGTCCCCGTCAGTGAGTGCTCAGTGGTCAGAGGACCCACATGATGTAACGGTGCAGAAAGGAGGATGGGGGTGTCGGAGAGGGTGGGAAGTGGGTGATGATGCTGCTGGGGGACCAGCATGGACCTGTACCAGCCTCTGTCCTGCTCTCAGTGTTTCTCTCATTGGCATCACCTGTTTTCCTGGGGTTTTTCAGGAGAAGAGAAGGCTCCAGGAAGACCTTAGAGCAACCTTCTGATATCTGAAGGGAGCCTCCAGGAGAGCTGGGGAGGGATTCTTTGTCAGGTGGTGTAGTGACAGGACAAGGGGTAACAGGTTTAAATTGGAAGAGGGGAGATTTACATTAGATACCAGAAAGAAATTCTTTGCTATGAGGGTTGTGAGACACGGGAACAGGTTGCCCTGAAAAGCTGTGGCTGCCCCATCCCTGGAGGAGTTCAAGGCCAGGCTGGATGGGGCTTGGAGCAACCTGGTCTGGTGGGAGGTGTCCCTGCCCAGGGCAGGGGGGTTGGAACTGGATGGTCTTTAAGGTTCCTTCCAACTCTAACCATTCTATGATTCCTTAAGGCTGCAAGCAGCCACACGCTGCTTCAAGGAGGAGGTGGTGGGTGTTTTGGATCTGCTGCTTCTACGGCCCCCTGTGTGTTCACTCTTTGTGAATAGAAGCCCCTTTCCTGCAGGTTTTTGGTTGATGCCTGTGATCACTTGGCTGTGAGCATCGCTGGCACCGGGCAGGGCTGGGGTTGTCCCCTGGGTACCCCGTGGGGCTGTGTCCTGGCCAGGCTGCCTCTTGTGCTCCGCAGACGCCGCTCTCTTGCCCAAGAGAAGCTTTTTGCAGGCATTAATTAACCTGCCCCTGCCTGGTTTGTGGAAGGACACCTGGGTGACGAGAGCAAAGCAGAGGCTGG
The DNA here is from genome assembly GCA_025769975.1 of Gallinago jamesoni. Lineage (NCBI taxonomy): Eukaryota > Metazoa > Chordata > Aves > Charadriiformes > Scolopacidae > Gallinago > Gallinago jamesoni. Next base: position 4,602,734 of record JAOQGH010000069.1, on the reverse strand, counting down.
AGGAGGTGCCTCTAGAAATCACCGGGCAGAAATTGTGGGTGAATTTTAATCAAAACTCTTATCAGCCGTGAGCGTGCTTCGCTACGGTGCAAGAAAACAGCTCAGCTTTTCCTCCTCCGGCGGCTCTCCTGCGCGCGTGGTTTCCTTTTCTGTGTACATCCCTGATTGCTGCAAGAGTTTACCCTTCATTTTGGATCCACAAAGAATTTCTCGTTCGGTAACCGTGGGTTTCCCCGTGGGGTTTTACAGTGGCAGCTCGGGGAGGGGAAATGGTGCGTAACCGTGGCAGGGACGGGGGCCAGCCTGCGTTTCCCTTTCAAACAGGTTTGACGTTTCACATGTCTCCTTCCAGCTCCTCTTCCTTGCCGTTTCGCACCGCTCCTTTCCCCAAAACGTTGATGTGAGGCTTGCTTTCCAATTGTAAAGGGGATTTTTTTTTTTTTTTTTTCCCCCCCTCCCCAAAATGTATTATTTCTGATGAAAATGGAAATGGTTCTTGGAAGCCCTCGGTGTGCCCCACGAGAAGCTGCAGGCTCAGCTGCACTGAGTCACAGCCTGTCAGCTCTTTTGTCGGGATGTGAGCCGGATGAGTGCCTTTTCCCAGGCACGAATCAAAGCTCCCCAGTGGGTACTGGGCAAATCTGCTACAAAAATAGATGTTTTCCCCACGTGGAGCTGTTGCAGCCTCAGGTAAGAGCCCCTGGTGGGGAGGCAGGAGGGGACGGTGGAGGGTGATGCTGGGCAGGGGAGCTGGCAGTGTGTTTTTTGGTGTGCTGATGCTCCAGTCTTTAATTGAGGGGTGATTTTTAAGCTTCACAGCAGGGATTTTGGAGGAAAAAAAAAAAATTGAAAAAACTTTGCAGGTGACTTCTGCAAAATATGGAGCTTAGCAATTAGGGGGTGCTTGTTTTGTATATGTAGATATATATTTCTCTATCTCTCTGCCACTTCTTTTGACTTGGGAGCATCATTAGTTGTTTAGACTGAAGATTTTTGGCTGGGTGCTGAGGTTTGAGTGTGGTAACAGGCTTTACATGGAGATAAGGAGGAGCGGTGGCCTGAGGGGAATTGTGGAGTCTCCATACTCCCTGGCTGCTCTCAGCCTTTGTTTTTCCTATGTCTTACCTGAGTCCAGGGAGGCATCATCACCTTGTGATGTGGTGGATTTTTCTCTTGGAAAAACTCAGGGGAGAGACTGGGGGCTCCATCTGACTGTGTCTGCTTTGCACTGGCTCTCTGGCAGGATGAGCCCTTTGCATTTGTGGTTTTTGCTGGGTTCCCCAGAGCAGGGAGGGGACAGAGTGAGAGAGAGGCAGGGAAGAGGGATGGCACTGAAAATGCACCAAAAAGAGCAAAAACTTGGTGTGGGACAGCAGGACATTGGGGATGGGAGGTGTACTATAGCGCTCGTCAGCTGCTTTCCATAACCAGCTGGATCAGCATCCTGCTCCAAAAGAAATATTCCAAGGTTTTCCCTGTTCTTCCACGAAGTTAGAAGTTTTCCTCTGAAGATGTACAGGCTTTAGTCCATCTCGGGTGCAGGGAAACACTCCAGGTCCCAGGGGTAGCATCACTGGGAGCCATCGGAGCAGCCGCCTGCCCCGTTCTCCAGCACAGATGTTGATCTTGAGAAAGTCCTACCTGAAGTCTCCGGGCCAGGGAAGCACCTGGGTTGGTCTTTGGTTCCTACCCCTCTCTCAGAGCTGTGGACTTTGAGGTCTTACTTGGTCTTTTTCCCTTCCATAAATTCCTTTTTCAGAGCAGGTGCTTGTTCTGCCTTACATCATTTGCAGAGATGAAATCACTCTGTCCCTGCCCAAAATAAATTGGAGGGAGGATGGTAGAAAGCTAATTTTTTTTTTAAAATTTTTATTTATTTTTTTAAAGAATCACATTTGGAAAAGAGAGGGAATACTTTGCTCTTTTGCCAAGTTTGCAAAGTTTTGGGGACACCTGGAAGTACTCGAATTGCAGCAATTCAGATAAAGTGTCTGTTGGCTGCAGAGTTGAGTTACAGCTGACAATTAAAAAAAAAGTCAAATTACACTTTTCCTTTCCTACTAACTGACCCAGTGCTTTGAGGAGGCGAGACCTCTGCTGCTGTTTTTTTTGGGGGGAGAAAATCCAGTTGGAGTGATGGATGTGAAGGAGGCAGCCTCCAGCCCCATGGAGGATGCTTCACTTGCACCCTGGCTTGGTGCCTCCTCCAAAGAGGTGGCCCTGTGTCCGTACCCACCTTCACACGGGGGTTTTGCACAAGCTGTGGTGCAAAGGAACAAAACACAAAATCCAATGCTTTTTTTTTTTTTTTTCCAGCCCTGGGGGTTATGCAGGTACCCTAAAAATACAGCTGGAATGTGGCTGGGCGGTGACATCCTCCCGGCAGAGCTGGTGTGGCTCGTGGTGGCGTTATCTGGCCGGTGCAGGGAGGCCGGGTGCGGCTCCGAGCCCCGGAGGTGGCAGTGCCAATGTGGCTGTTGGTGGCTTTGGCCAATGTGCCTGTCCCCAAATCCCTCTCTCGGTACCAGGAGGAGGTTGCACCCTCCTCCCTGGCGTCGCCCCGGTGGCACCGTCAGTGTGACATCCTGCTCCACGGGAGGAGGTGAGCCCTGTGGGGTATCGGTGATTGATTGTCCCCAAGTGCCCTTCCCAGGGGATGGGAAAGGTGACTCCATTCCCTTTCCGATCGGATTGGGTTCAGAGGCTTTGCTTGAAAAATAGAGCTGCCACAGAGTTTCCAGGCTGCGGGTCCCGTGCCTGACCTCGGGCACGCGGGGCTTTCCCGTGGGATGTGCGTGCCTCCTCCATGGGAAAGCAAGCGCATCCCGGCTTCGGGGCGGGGGGGATGCACATGGTATCCCTGCCCTGGCCAGGGAAAGGGCTGCAATTCCCGGTTGGACAGCGAGGGGCAGTGGCCATCGGGCAGTGTGGGACTGTAACGTGTTGCTCTTTTGCTGCTGGTGGCACCAGTGACTCTTCCCCAAGACGCTGGAGGGGAAGGGTGGGGAGAGGGCCCCGGCGTTGGCAGGGCACTGCTTGAGCTCATTGCTGGTTTTTAAGGGTGTGATCTTCCCCTTATTCAAGCTGGCCCACGGGCAGGAGGCTGCTGGGAGTGATGGGAGGGTGGCTGCCATCCCACCGGACCCCCCCCCACCCCGCCTCATCCCTGGCTCTGTCCCCACCGGACCCGTCGCGAGCACCCTGACTTCTCCCCGCCTCAGGATTTCCTCCATCACCAGTTACGGGGTGATGTCCCGGCCCCAGAGATGTGGGGAGGCTTCGTTAACACCAGTGAAGCACCCCGGTGCCTGTTGTTCCTCCGGGATTACCTGTAGCGTACGAAGGGCTGGATGATTAATGCCAAGCGTGCGCGTCTTCCCAGGCCGGGCAATTCCCACTGTGTCATCAACCTTTAAAGAGCTGCCGATGGTAAGACTTGAAAGGGTGCTTAGGTTTGGTTTTGTTTTGGTGTTTTGTTTTGTTTTGGGTTTTTTTTTTTTTTTAAAGATGCTTTTGAGATGTCGGGAGGCTCAGCTTTGCACCACCCCTGCTCCTTGGGCACCGAAACCCGACAGGATTGATTCAAAAAGAAACGGCGTTTCCCATCCCACCCGCTGGGTTAGGGACTTTCTGCTCCAAAGCAGCACGGGCTTTGTGGGTGTCTGGAAAAATCCTTGGAGCGTCTTCTCCCTGACCCAGGGAATCACAGAATGGTTAGAGTTGGAAGGAACCTTAAAGATCATCTACTTCCAACTAGATGCAGGGACACCTCCCACCAGACCAGGTTGCTCCAAGCCCCATCCAGCCTGGCCTTGAACTCCTCCAGGGATGGGGCAGCCACAGCTTCTCTGGGCAACCTGTTCCAGCGTCTCACCACCCTCACAGCAAAGAATTTCTTACTGGTGTTGGCTGCCGGGGCAGGGAGTTAATGACGGGAGGACCATGGAGCATCCCATCCCTCTCCCCGGGGTTGCCGGCGATGGGTGCCAGTGGCTCTCGGTGCCATCTGCCGTAGCAGCTCCTGCGTCAGCATCCCTTGTGCGCCGATGATCTGTGCCTGAAACTATACCCTGGGAGTGGAAACGCGCCTGAGAAAATACCTTCCGCGGTCCTTCTGGGGTTTATATAAACACTATTTAAAATTAGCGTCACTCATTATGTTGGTATGTGCATTTACCTTGACCTCTGACTTTTCTGCCTGCGAACGCGCGTGGCCCGGCACAGCCTACGAGTTGGGGGGTAGCTCAGGAGCCAAGGGGAGGCGTATTTTCTATAATTAGTTCAAGGTAAAGAAGCCGGTACGGTATCCCCCCCCCCCCCCCCCCCCCCCGGGCTGACGGGGAGAGACCGAAAACAAACCTGCAGCCCGTCAAAGCCCGGTCTGGCTTTGATCAGGAACATCAGCACTGGTTTTGAGGGAAAGGGGAAGAGCGGCGATACTCTGCCACAGCTTTTCTCACGTGTGTTTGCAGAGAAATGAATGATTTTTTTAAAAAAATTTTTATTTCCATTTTCCCCTGCCTTGGTCTCTCCCCCTGGCTGTTTTACCGGCCAAATCCACTCAGCAATTTCTATTTTGCCCCCGTCTCGGTTGTCACCCCGGAATAGCTGCCGGTATTGTCATGGAACAATATTTCTACTATTTGTTGTGGTAATAGTCGTTAGTGGCAAAGCAATTAGCGTGTCACCTGCAGCGCGAAGAAATGTCACCCCCTTTTTTTTTTTTTTTTAACCTTTTTTTTTTTTTTTTTTCTCCCGGTGCCCAAAGCGATGAACGTCGGGCTTTCAGGGCTGATGCCACAGGGAACTGGGGGACCCTGGGGGTGGGATCCCTGGGGAAGGGGATGGGGGGAGGCGGGAGCCGGGCTCTGCCTCCCTCCGCTCAAGGGCTGGCGTTTGGGGGATTTAATTCGGCGGCAGAGAAGGCGTCCCACCGGGGATGTGCCGTAGCCATCCCAGCCCTTCGATGGCTCCCGGAGCTGGAGCTGGCTCCCCCCCAGTTTCCTGTTGACGTCACCTGCTATTTCGCCCCGCTGCAGTTTTTACAACTGTTGAGCTTTCAAGGGTAACCGGAGCCGAGACCGGCCAACCTCGGCAGCTGCCGATGAGGGGACGCGGCTCTACCTTCCCCGTCTCCCCCCCGTTCGCCAGCCCCACGGACCCCCCCCTCCAAGGGGACGCCGGGCGAGGAGGAGACCTGCGTGAAGCCCCCGAGCTGCGGGCCATGCATTCCCACCAAAAATAATCATCAGTCCTTGCAAGAAGTGCCGTGTGCTGGATCCTGCAGGATTTTTTCTTTTTGATATTTTTTTTTTTTTAAATTTTTTTTTTCTCCTCCATCCCACCCCCATCCCTCTCTCCGGCCAGGGCCCTGCAGGTGCTGTGCTTCATTTCTGGGAAACCATGGACAAGAAGCAAGGTAGATGTTGCAATTTCCAAAAAACACGTGGTTGGGGGGGAGAGCGAAGGGCTGATCGTGGTGCTCAAAGGGGCCGTGTAACTTTATTTTTTGGGGGGTGTGTGTGTATGTGTGGAGGGGGTCAATCCCTGCATTTTTACTACTTTTTCCTTGCTTGGGTGGGGGCTCGGTGTTTGCAGCCGGGGATCTATTTTTAAAGCACTGAAAACTTGCATGTTTTGCCTGGGGTTGGAATGCTGGCATCCTAATTGTAAAAAAAAAAAAAAAAAAAAAAAAAAAAAAAAAAAATTAAAAAAAAAAAAGAGATCTAGCATGGCTGAAGGAAAATATCTGAGGGTAAAGCCAGCTCCTGACTCCCTTTCTGGTTGCATTCCGGGGACGCAGGGTTTTCCAGCAGCTCCTGCGTGGTCATCCCCTGCTAAAAAGCCTGTTGCTTTGGAAAGGCGGGCGGCCACCCCGGCAGTCAGGAGCTCTGATTCAGCGCAGGCTGACAGGTTGTTTTGGGGCTGCAAGGGGCTCTTTTTTTTTTTTCTGAAGCGTGTTTTTTTCCTCCTCCTCCTTCTCTTCCTCCTCCTCTTCCTCCTTGCTGGCTTTTTTGGGTTTTTTTTTTGCAGAAGTGGCGAGCGTGGGGCGGCGATGTCCCCCCAGGAGCCCCTCGCTGCAGCGGGACCTCGGCAGGCCGATGAGTGACGGCTTTCGGCAGGTTCAGAGCCCTTTTTCCACTTCCACAGATAGCTTTTTCCACTCTCAACAGTGGAAAATAGCACAAAGTGTGCCTCTGAGGAGCTGGATCTCATGACTAAAGCAATCAAATTCCCCTCTTTGCTTTGCACCCTGCCCCTCATTTATTTTTTTTTTCCCCCCCTTGATGCTTTTTTTTTTCCCGCTCGATGCTTTTTTTTATTTTTTCCTTGATACTTTTTTGTTCCAGCTCTTTCTTTTGCAGCAGGGCTGGGATCCACCCTCCAGCCTTCTGCCCCATCCATGGCTTTTGGACTCTCTTCCTCAGATCGAGGAGAAGTGGGATGCATCCCAATTTTTATTTTTTCTCCCCAAAGAAGTGGCTCCTTCGCTACCGTCACCCCCAGGGCTTCACTTGGGGCTGGAACCAGAGCCCTGGGGAGGCAGCGGGAGAGGTTTAATTTCAAAGGTCGGCTCGGGCAAATACTTTTATTTACAGTTCTTTAGATTGTCCTGTTCGTTTCTCTCTGCCCACGCGGAATGGGAAGGATAAACCTCCCCGGGGAGAGGTGCAACTTAATAGGAATGAAATCGGTGGTGGCTAAGATGAGGATTCAGATGTTGAATTAAGCAGTTCCAGGAAATGTCTGTGTCAATTCTTGGCTGGCGGAGGTTAAAGCATGAGAAAAAAAAAATAAAAAAAAAATGGTTAGGCTTTTTTTTTTTCTTCTTTAGGAGGAAATGGTTCCTTTCTTAGCATAAAGGATGCAGTTACGTGCCTGCAGCATCACGTGGGTTACAATCTCCTCCGCACCAGGAACTTCTGTCAGCTAATTTTCCCCTGCCTGGCTGCAAGGGGCTCTGTGGCCATGTCCCCGTGGCTGGTAGCCCCTTCCGCTGCCCAGCGTGCCACACTGGCATCACCCAGCCTTCCTGGGTGCTCGGGGCTGGCAGCAGACCCCCGGGGCTCGCAGGGGGTAACTGGGACGTGTCCCCAAATCGCTCTGTCCCACTGCTGCCTTTTTGCCCGCGTGGAGGCATCTCTAGAGGGGAGCTTGGTGCTCGCAGGAGTCCAGCGCCCCGGGGAATTGGTGTGTTTCCAGCATTTTTAGGTGACATAAACTGCTAATAGCAGTTCCTCCTGGGATCCCAACCTTGGGAGAGCCTCACAGCTGAGAGACGGAGCTGATGGCAGCTGCCTGGGGGGGCTGAAGGCAAACGCTGCCCTGGGATGTACCCGGGGGAGAAGGGATTGAACTGCAGGGTCTTGTCACGCTCATCCCACCCCCTTATTGTGCCTCCCATTTTATTTTCCTCTCCCTTCCCGACCCCAAGTCCTTCCTTCACCCTGGAACAGTGCCTGGGACTTTCCCTGGGGGGAAGGTTGCAGAGGCTCAAGAACCAGGGCACCTCCTGGGGGGGGTGATGCTCCCAGTTTGGGGGCTGGCAGCAGGCAGTCTGGCAGCCTTGGGGTGCTTGGGGGGCGATGGCTGGGCTGTGCAATCGTGGGGAGGCTGTGCTGAGCCCCCACCTCTCACACTGGGGCTCTGCCTGTCCTCAGCAGGCATTTTTGCCTTTTTTTTTTTTTTCCTTTCCTTTTCTTTTTTTTTTCTTCTTTTTTTTCCTGGCGGTGCTCAGGGGGAGGCAGTGCCTGCCCGCTCATTCTCTGCCCAGCTGGACCCGTGCTGCTGCCACAAGCAGCGGGAGAAGCCTGCGAGCAAGGAGCAGGGGTTCGGGCCAGCCTGCTGGGTGCTGGAAAAGCTCAGGGTAAATTTTTTGGGAGAGCCATTAACAAGCGAATCCAATCTCTGCCTCGGCTCCCCAGCCTGCAATAGCATCGCCGCTGATTTTATTCCTGCGGGCACGGGCTGAGCTGGGTTTTCCACGGGTGTAGGTGGCCCAGCCAGAGCCTGGGAGTGGTGGCAGAATGCCTCTGGTTTTTTGGGTGCTTTTTCGGGTTGGAGCGAGGAAATGTGTTTTGGGGCTAAAGCGGGACAGGGTGGGAAGGGGATTGTCACTGGGAAGGGGATTGTCACTGGCCCTGGTGGTACGGTGCTGGGAAGCGGAGGGCAGCGGGTTTGGGGGTACAGGGAAGCAGACTGATGTGCAGGACCCCCATTTATAGCAGAGTCCACGGGGGATGCACAGAGCCATTAAATGACTCTCCTGTATGGTGTAGGGGGTTGTAGTGGGGAATCTCCCCATCCCTTGCTGTCCCTCTAACCCGTGCTTGCGAATCCTCCTGCCTGTGAGCTTGGGCTCCGCCGAACAATGCTCCCTATTGATCCCTGACCCTGGGCTGGGTGCTCCCGGCTCCCTTTGGCCTGGCTTTTGCAGCCAGGGCTAAGGAAGGGCTGATGCTGCAGGCATCGTGATGCCAGGCTCGGGGAGCCTGTGGACCCTGCTCTCGCCTCCTGAGTCACCGCGCCACGGCCGGCGCTGCCACAGAAGGTGCTTTGTGCCGGCTGAGGGATTGCTATGGCAATGGGGGAGAGGGAGAGCAAACAGATGAAGCAAAATACCAGCCGTATTGGAAGGCTTCATGTAGAGATCTGGAGGGTGGGGGGGGGAAGCTGTTTGCGAACTGCTGTCTTGTGTTTTGGAGCGGGTCTTGGGGGAGAAACACTCGGTGCGAGGCTCCCGGTCAGCAGAGAGCTGAATCCATCCACCTGGATGGGGTGGGATGTGTGCCCACGGTGAGGGTGCTCAGCTGGGTGCTGAAGGACCTTGGGGACCCCAGTTTTTATGTTCTGTGGTCAGCCCCCCCCCCCCCCCCCCGCTGAGTAGCAAGAGGCTGGGAGTGGGAAGGGGAGGCATTTCTGAACCAGTGGACATCATCTTTCCTTTGGCTCCGTTTTGCGTTTGCTCCTGTCATTGCTCAACCAGGTATTTTGCAAAGTGTCCTCAGTGGCCATGGTGGGCTGTTGATAGTCCCCCCTTTCCAGCTCTATTGGGTGGGCAATGGGGAAGGGAAGATTTGTAGGCTCACAAATTAGAAGCTGTGATTGCCATGACATGGTCAGGCCTCCAGAAGTGGTTCCCAGCCAAGGAGAATTGGTGTGGGATGGAGTGGTTTCATGAAGCTGGATGTTCACATCACTCTGGGAGCTCACAGGAACTGCGCTGGTTCCAGACCTCGTGGGCTGGCTCTGATGCAAGGAAAAGTGGCAGATAAGATGGGGATACGGACTGAATCCGTGCTGATTACTTCTAGCAGGGAGGGATGCTGCTGGTCCCGCTGGTGGGACCTTGCAGTATCGTGCAGACCAGCTTTCACCTGCAGCCTTGGTGAGGTTTGTGTTTGGGGAAGGACAAGGCTGGAAAAGGGGAAGGTTTCAGGCACCTGTCTAATTTGAGGCATCTGGGGGGGATGCAGGTGGGGGAGAGGGGATGGGGTCTGTCTGTGCTGGGAAGAGGGAAGAGGCTGGACATGTATTGTCCTGTCTGGCTGCTGTGGGAGCTCTCACATGGTGCTGTCTCCTGCTGAGATCCCAGCTCCTCACCTCTCCCCTCCCTTTCCTGGCAGCCTTCGGAGCCATGGACTTTGTCCCCACGCCTGCTCCCGGGAGCCGGGCGAGCAGGAGCTGTTTGGAAGGGCTGTCCAAGGCCACGCCGAGCCCATTCCCAGCCCTGTGCCCGGAGCATACCTTGCTCTTCCTGCTTTGTAATGCATCTCCCAGGTCTGTGCAGCCAGAAGCACCTTTAGCTGTCAAGCACAGCTGCCCCCTTGTCTTTCTGGGGAGGGGGTGTGTGTGAATTAAGGCTTTGATGCTCTCAGCTGTGGCCCTGTAGCCCCCATCCCATTTTCCCAGTGAACTGGGATGAGCCGTTTGCTGATGGAGGAATGGCTGGGGCTTTGGAGAGCAGCCTGGGGATGGTGGTGGCACCGCAGGGAGCTGATTCTCAGCCTTGCACAGGTCTCCCCTGCCCGTTGCTGCCCGCTGCCCCCCCGTCCTGGTTATCTCTTGTCCCTGTAGTTTCAACTGTGAGTGTTTGACCCATCCTGGAGCTGCATGAACCCCGTTTTCCCTGGCAGCAGTGGGTTATGTTATCTCCGTGCTGTTTGGAGTCAGGGAGGAGCAGGAAGAGAGAGCATCCTCTTGCCAGTCTCTCCTGATGGGGTCGTGCTTTGTGTGGTGGGGTCTCAGCCCCTGCAAGCCTGGGTTTGTGGCCGGGTCACAGTCAGCTCATGTCTGGTTTTGTCCTGGTTTCCCTTTGTCGGGCGTGGGGTGTCCCCTCGCCTGCTTGGAGTGACTCCGTGGTTTTGCTGGAGCTCTGTTGGCCATCACCCTCCGTGCCCCATCCAAGCCAGGCTGCAGAGTGGGTCCGGCTCTCTCTCCCCAAGCAGTCCTGGGTGGGGGGGGTCTGTGGGGCAACGAGGAGCTGGAGGAGGGAGTGTTTTTGGGAGCGTGGCTAATGGCATGGGGACCTCTTGTGGCTGGAGAAACGGGGATCGGGCCAGGCTGGGTTGTGCTCCAGAAGCCCTTCTGCCTGCAGCACAGTGGGGATTGCTCTCCTTGGGCCGTGCGTGGGACCGTGAGGGACGCAGGGCTGGTACCCAGCTCATCTGGAGTGTGGAGGCTGAGCTGGTGTCTCCCTTCTCTCTTACAGATTCCAAAGGATCCTTGGAGCCACACAAACCGGGTAAGCGCCCAGCAGAAACCGCAGCTTTAACCCATCTCCTGAACACCAGCAATTAAAATCCCCGAAGAGAGGGGGCTGATAATGGCCATGAAGGGTAAAGAGCACTTTTGGGGTGTCTGCAAGGCGGTGCGTGGCTGCAAGACTTGGAAAAGGGTCTCTGGCAGTGCACCCCTGGGTACTTCTGCAGGCAAGTGCTCGACAGGGATGTTGAGACCCACTTGTGCTTCTGGCTTTTGCCTGAAATTTTGGGCGAATGGTTGTGAGCACTGTGACCTTGTTGTCATCTTGTTGTAGCCACACAGGGTAGGGGGTCCAGGCCCTGCCTCCCCTACCTGGTGGCTGCAGGCAAGAGGATGCTTGAAGGAAGTAAAGTAAGAATGACAATTGCTCACACGTGCATCTTCTCTTCCAGTGAAAAGCAAGAAGAAACGGGAGCTGAGGATAACATGTGTCCCCATCAAGCAGCCCGTTGCCAACACAACGTAAGTGTCTCTGTTACTCTCTGGTTCTCTAGAGCTGGATTCAACACCGTGTCGAGGGGAATGGCCTGTGTATACTTTACAGAATCAGGATAGTTAATTTTTTCCCTTAAGCTCCGGCTTGCAGGTGGTGAGGAGTTATGCACATATGCACATGTGTGTGCATACATGTACACAGTGTGTGTCTCACTGGGAGGTGCCTGTTTGACCTTAAATGACTGAAAGGCAAAGGCTAGGAGACTGCTACGAGACTTTCTTCGGTCTTCCTGCCATGCCTGTGCTGCTGCCAAAGGGTGAAGACATGGTAGAGAGAGGAAATCTGCCCAAGAGAAGAAGAGGGAAAAGTTTTTAATGCAGGGGAAGGGAAGAGGTGGTGGCAGCTCGGCCATGGCAGGAAGGGGGACATAAGGGGAGCATCTTCCCCCTGACCCGTGTGTCGGGGATAGTTTGAGTTGTTGACATGGATGTCTTGCATCGCTGTGCCACACACCACTTGGTGTCAGGGGCTGGTGCTCAGCTGTATCTCAGGGCACTGGAATTTCTCTCTGCCCTGTTTGTTTTGTGCAGCTGATGCTTGTTATGCCCAGGACAGTGGCACTTGGTTTGACAGAGAGCAGACGGCTTAAATTCCTCTTCCGTGGTGCTCTTCCAAAACACTTTGGGCTGCATCTCCCCTGCTGAGCCTTGTTTGCTCCAGAAACCCTTTCTAGAGAGCCCAGGAGAGGAGTGAAATCCCTGAAGGGGAAATACCACTACCAAAACCCCCAGGTAGATAGGGCAGATCTGTCAGAGGGGGAGCCAGGGGAACTCCCCCATTAATGCCGTGCATGCACACACCGAGCCCTGCCTGCAGCAGCCACCTCCTTCCCCCACGGCTGCATCTGGCTCTGCTCCTATCGGGGTTTGAATTTCCCCTGGAGAAGACATCACAAGCCAGAGTTTGCGGGGCGCTTGCGTGCACAGAGCTCTCCCGTGAAAGCTGCTGGAAGCCAGCCACAGCTCCTTTTCCTCTGTGCTCTTCAAGCTGCAGTGCAAATATTTGTGCAGCGCAAGGGGCTCGCCGTGAGCCCGAAGCACTTCCTTGAAGCCGGAGGTTGCCTCGTGGCTCTGCTGGGAATTGGGCAGCTCAACCAGTTGGGCGATCTCCTCCGCTCTTAGAAGGTCCCAGGGGATGGGGGGAACAGAGAAACGAGGCAGGAGGGACAAAACGCTCCTGGTGGTGGCTCTAGAAGTCCCCTGCTGCCTGTAATGGGAAGTGGACAGCGATGAGGAGGAAAAAAAAAAAAAAAAAAAGCCATAAAGGAAGACTTTCGCCTGCGCGGCGTTGTGCAAAGGGTGACACCGCCGCGCTGCCCTGCGAGTGTACACAGATGACTCACGGGTGAGGAATTACCTGCTGTTCCCTCGGCGTGCGTTTCGGGCTACGTGGCTGTGCTGTTACGGCACCTGCCTGTCAAAACACGAGCGCTGAGCCTCTCTGCTGCAGAAGTGTCTCATCCCCGTCGGTCTCGGTTCCGTGGGTTCCCCGGTGGGGATGGTGTCGTAGCCAGGGTGTCTCACCTGGGGTTCTCGCTGGCTGCACGCAGCGAGTGCCTCCTGGGTATGGGCTGAGGTGTTCCTGGCAGGATTAAAGCATTTCTGAGTGTTTGGAGGGGCCGGTTTGAACCCAGGATAAGGCACAGTGTGTGGGGGGAAAAGCAGCTGAAAGTGCTCGAAGGAACATGAAACCTGGCTCTGGCCAAGAGGGTTAATAAAGCTGGGCTTTTTTCCTGACTCTCTCTCTCTTTTCTTGCAGGCCCCCGAGGAACTTGGACTCCAGAGCGTTCATTACCATCGGAGATAAAGTACGTGTCAATGTGGTTTATTTTTCGCTTGCTTCAAATTTTGTTTGCCCCTTGTACAGGGAGTTTATGGATCGTGCCTGTCAACCTCTCAAATCAGATCTTGAGGTTTTGGAGCACCCCTTGAAGAGGAGGGTGCTGTCCTGGTGCAGCCTCATGGGATGCATTCTTGCAGGGATGACATATCCCACAGCAGGAGCTTTCCCCTGTGGAGCAGTGCGATGTCTCTGTGTATTTAGAGCTGTGACATGTCACCCTCCCTGCAAGACAGGAGCTTGTCTCTGAGCCTGTGTGCTCCCTGGCTGGTCTCTCCTGCCAAAGGCAGGGTGTGTAGTTTTGTCTGGAGTGGGAGAACACAGTGGTCCCTTGACAGCCCCATGGCCACCTCGCCCTGAGTGCACGGACCCAGCCCGTCTGTCCTAAATCAGCGTGGCCTCACTGCGCTCTCTGGCTGCCCCAAACAAAGTCCCCTTTTGTCCTGCTGACCCACAGGGCCATGTTACTGCCCGTGGCCCAGGAGGACCTGGGCACAAAGCTGCCTTCCTGGCTCTCCAAAGCCTTTCCTAGTGACCTGGTGAAAAACACTTCTAGAAATAGCCACTCTCTCTCTTTTATTTCGTTCTCTTGTTACGGGCTCTCCTGGGGCTGCAGAAGGCTGTTTGCAAACGAGCTAAAAATACCATGCATTGGCTCAGCCCTATATCTGCTTACCTTCCAGGCTGGGAGGTGGCTGGGCTGATGGGATCTGGACCCCTCAGCCTTGGTTGCAAGGTTTCAGGGTTAGGGGACAGACAGGAGAGGGAAGAGGACACTTCGGCTGGGTCTGGGAAAACAACCCCACTGCCTCTGTCATTTTCTGGCCGTTGTGTTGTGTGTATTAATAGCTCGGGGAGGGATGCTCTGGGCATGGTGTGCGCAACAGGAGAGTGCTGTAGCTTGGAGAAGGCTCTCTGGAGTTGCCTCTTTTCCTGCTATGCCTGCACTGGTGTTTGCAGGAGTGATCTGGTCCAGGTATTTTTGGAGCAGCACAGTGTGGGATGGAGGAAGAGGGCTCGTGCAGACGGCTTTGGGGGTGGATGATGACCTGGGGTCCATCGGATCCGTGCAGGTGATGCCGTGCATCCCTGTTAGCACCACAATATCCCCAGGGCAGGGGGTGGGTGATGCTGGGGCTCTGTGGGTGCATCACAGGGGCAGGGGCAATGCTGGTTCTTGGAGCGTGCTGGGAACCGCCAGCTCGTGGGGAAGCCTGAGGGTAAATGCCAGGAAAAAAACCCGAACAATAACCTGGAACTGCTGCAAAACACGTGTCTTGAAAAGCACCACCAGATCCTTCCTGGAGGCCCCTGCAGGAGCTGCGAGCCTGCACTGCTCCTCTGCCAGCTGCCCCGGGGCTGCAGGGTGGGGGGGGTTGGATGCATCCCCTGTTCTCCCAGCTTTCCTCATTTCTGGATCCACCGTCCTGCCCAGGAAAGGGCCGGCACTTTTCCTGTGCTGGGCAGCACATAGCTCAGCGCTGAGCTCAAGCACAGACCTCTCCTGCTCCCTGCCTCGGCCTCCTGCCAGGCACATCTGGCTCGGATAAACAGAGCTGGGGCTGGTGGGGATGGTCCGGTGGACCTGGTCGCTGCTGGCCGTGCTGTGGCCAGCGCTGAGGGGAGCTTGCTGGCCGGGAGCCCGGCATCCACATCTCCCAGCTTGGCTCCTTAACACCAAAGGCTGTTTCCTCTCTGCTCTGGGCGTAGCTCACAGGCACGGTATCCGGCGCTGTGCCGTGGATGTTTCCCACCCTCACTGCCTTTGTGGCTACTGGGGCAGTTTGGCATCCTGGTATTATATTTTTCTTCCCTGAGACCGGAGGAAAAGTGGAGGCTGGATAAAGCCCGGCTAAAAGAAGGCCTGTGACTTATTAGGAGCGATGAACGCAGCGTCCAAAAATAGCCCGTGTCTCACTCAAGCAGTTTGTGCCCTGCCCAGCAGAGCAGGCAATTACAGGGCAACATGGCTTTAGGGAAACGTGTTTGTGGCTTGCACAGGAGCTCGCTGGCTCCCTGCTGCATGGGGCACTCGCTGGTCTGAGCACTTGGCAGTGGATTTTTTTTTTTTTTTTAAATTTATTTATTTTTTCCCATCTTGAAGCGATATCTATGCATTTGCACTCGCCTGAGCTCCTTCGGTGGTGCTAAATCCCGTTTTACCTTGCTGGCTGCTTTCTGATGGTGGGGGAGAAAGTACCCAAAGCAGGTAAAACCCATTTGAAGTCCCCCGATTAATTAGGAATTGAGTTGCTGGGTTGCTGCCTGTACCTTCCCCATCTCAGAGGCTTTTGCACAGGGGAAGGTGTTATTAAACACGTAGGTGTGTTTGTGACCGATGATCTCCTGAGGCGTGGGGCGAGGCGGGGGATCCCCGGCTGCGCACGGGGATATTTGGAGCTGTGGCACAGGCTCCTGAGTGCTGCTCGTGTTGGCACAAGAGCTGTTAAAGTCCTGCAAGTAGTTCATCAACCGCAGAAATACCCTTGTGTGGGTAATCCCGGGCAGGCAGAGAGGTGCCCTTTCCAGTGGCAGCGTGCCCTGGCTTACAGCATGGCAGTCCTGATCTCTAGCCGTAGAGGGGGGAGTTATGTGAGCCCTGGTGAGTACAGGGTGAGAGGGATTTGGCTCTGGTTCAAACAACCAAAAAAATATACCCATCTTCTCAAAGCATGGTGTCTCTGGTACATCTAGGAGCTGGTGGGGGTCTTTTAGGTGCCATCTTTTGGAAGTGCTCTGCGCGAATGAGCTGCAAGTGTTGAAATACTGATGTCCTTAGTGATAAAGCATGTCTCTGTCTGATTTATTTATTATTTTTTCTTTGTCTCTCTTCTTCAAGAACTTCGAGGTGGAAGCTGATGACCTGGTGGCAATTTCGGAGCTGGGCCGTGGGGCCTATGGCGTGGTGGAGAAAGTCCGGCACGCGCAGAGCGGCACCATCATGGCCGTGAAGGTGAGGAGAGCTCCTTGCTGAGGGAGATGGATGTTGGGACTTGCAGCTCCAAGGGAGCAGAGAGACTCTGCTGAACTCCACCAGTTGCAGCAAAAATGGAGACAGACTTGTCTCTAGTTGGCAGCCTTTGGTGTCCCTGGTGGGATTTGGCTGTTGGAGGGTCTGTGCTGATACCAGCTGGACACTGTGGGGCTGGGCAGCAGGCTCTGAAAGCCAGATTTGGTGCCTGCAGTTTCATAGTGCAAGGTTTGGGTGTCGGAGCACCTGTCCAGGCTGGGCCTGATCCTTCATCCATTGCAGAGCTTGCCAAGGCTTTGTTGTTCATTGAGATGCTGTCTGGAAGAGGGAATCTGGGCATCTCCTGAGGTGCTACTGGCCACAAAATAAGCCCAAAATACTTGCAAAATACCTCTGGCCTCAGAACTGCAGATCCTCTGAGTTAACCTGAGGAATAATGGTGTTATTCCACCTAAGTGAAACCCCTTTTCTTTCATGTTTGTCTCAGAGGATTCGGGCGACTGTGAACACTCAGGAGCAGAAGAGATTATTGATGGACTTGGACATCTCCATGAGGACAGTTGACTGCTTCTACACTGTCACCTTCTATGGAGCCCTCTTCCGTGAGGTACTGGGCTGGTGGATGGCTGGTGGGTTGCACAGCACCTGGGGCAACTGAAGGCACTAAACTGTCCCAAATCACCTCTGCTTTCTTCCGCCCAGCTGGGCTGTTTGAGATGCTGCCATGACGTAAAGTCCAAGCCTTGTCACCATCAGGCAGAGTTGAGCAGCTCCCATTTCTCACTTCCATGGCAAGTGCCCAAGCATGTTGTCCATGGCCTGGACTGGCTTTGAGGTAGACTTTCAAAGTGAACCATCACAGGCAGTTTTGCTGGTACCTGGACATCTGTGCCTATTACTATTCAGTGCAGAGCCTACGTGCCGATGGTGTGGCCAACAGCAGCTGTGCGGCAGGGAACTTGGCTTGCCCCATGTGGAAGGGACAGTGTCTGGTTGTCCATCAGTCCCCACCTCTCCCTTCAACTCCTGGGGATTTCCAGGGAATTCCTTCTCAACTGCTTTTTCCCTGTCTGCAGGGCGACGTGTGGATCTGCATGGAGCTCATGGATACCTCCCTAGATAAATTCTACAAGAAAGTACTGGAGAAGAAGAAAACCATCCCTGAAGACATTTTGGGGAAAATGGCTGTGTCTGTGAGTACCTTTTGAGTTCTTAAGTAGTTTTGTGCATCCTTTAAGCTTGTTGCAGATCTGTGTTCAAGCCAACCGTGTGTGGAAAGGGATGGTGTGTTTGCAGTGGAAAGCTGGTGCTGTGCATGATTAACAGATATACTCTTTTCCTGTCTTTTTTCCCAGATTGTACGAGCTCTGGAGCATCTCCACAGTAAACTGTCCGTAATCCATAGAGGTAAGTGCTGGATGGGGTTAGTGTGGTGTTGCTGGAGATCTAGCCTTGAAATAAGTTATGTGAGGACTTCTTCCCCGGAGATGTATGGTGTGTGCCTCTGGGATGCCTATGGTGGGGTCTAATGGTACTTGGGGCATCCAAATCTGTCCACCATGGTCCCAAGGCCTTTTCCTGATACGTATCCTTCACGCATCTGCTTGCATGATGTTGTTCTCATCCTCCTTTCCAGATGAAGGGTTGAGTGTAATAACTGAATTCCTCACTATTTGTATTTTTATGGGCATCTGTAGCTCTCTTTGAGTACAGAGGTGCATCGAAGGCTCTGGGGGACAAAATCTCCTAGCCCTCCTGGCTGGGTAGTCCTACAAGGTCTACAAGGCTGAAGGAGACCTTGCAAATTAGTGTAGCACTTGGGTCCTGTTTTTCATCCTGGTATAATTCCTTGTGTGGTTGTAGACAGATCACAACAGGCGTGAGACAGGCTGTCTTGAGAACTTGGTAGAGTTGAGCTTTTAAGGTGGTGTTGGGCACATAAACCTTTCCTGAGGAGCTGGGCATTAACTCCTCAACCTCTTATTTCAACCTTTTGACCTACCTCATTAGAGAAGAGGCCTATTCAGTCTGGAGGGGCATGGTTATAGCTTTACTCGTGAGCAACTTTTATTGAAATAAGAGACTGGTGGGGTTTTATCTTCCTTCCCTTGCGTTAGGGCCTGCCTGCTCCCCTCCCAGCTCGGTGGGGAGGTTCCCTTCCTGTCTCAGGCCCCGCCATACCTCTGGCAAAGGCTCAATCTGCCCTTTCATGCTTTCTCTCTTAGACGTGAAACCATCCAATGTGCTGATCAACAAGGAGGGACATGTGAAGATGTGCGATTTTGGGATCAGTGGCTACCTGGTGGACTCGGTTGCGAAGACCATGGATGCCGGCTGCAAGCCGTACATGGCCGTAAGTGTGGGGCCAGAGCCGGCAGCCTCCAGCTGCCTTCAGCCTCAAAGGGGCTGCTGCTTAGAAATGGGTCTTGGTTCACCTCTGTCCTGAGATAGAAACCACTTCAGAGTGCTCTGGGCTTCCTGACTCGGCAGAGTCCTCCAAGGACGGGATTACCCCCCCCCGTAAGCCCTGCTGTGTGCGTTAATCCCCCAGCAGACTCTTCCTCTGCCACCTTCCACTTGCAGAAGGATAAAAGACTAGCTGGTGCTGGTTATGGTGGTTGGAAGGGCTGCTCCTTGTTGGCTAGAAAACGCTGAGGCTTTTCTTGGCAGAATCATTTAATTTCGTCCTCTCAAGTCAGTATGAGTTTCCCTTTGCCATCTGTGGCATCTGCGTGGGTAGCTTGTGCTCCTGGGGCAGGGAGCATGGTGCAGGGATAGTAGATGTCTCACTCAGGAGCTGGGGGGGGAGAGTTTATGTGGGTTGTGTGCAGCAATCAGTGCTAGATTTAACCTCAGACCCTGCCTCCATGGGGATATGAGCCAGGGGAATCAATCCGACGTGGATGTTGAGCCAGAGATTTGCCCTGTGGGGTTTGCACTGGGAAAATGAGATAGAGTTGTGACATCTTCCATTTTGCTGTTACAGCCTGAAAGAATAAACCCTGAGCTGAACCAGAAGGGCTACAATGTGAAGTCGGACGTCTGGAGTCTGGGGATCACGATGGTAATACCGAGGGCTTGGACCAGCAGCCCTGGGGCTGGGATGGGGTCTGTACTGGTGGGGCTCCCCTTTTGGTGGATGCCCACCAAAAAGGGGCTAAATTCTGAGCACGGTAGCTCAGGGCATGGGATGAGTTACCCAGGGCACAGGGTACCACACAGGGGTACCTCACCCTGGGGGGAAGGTGGCTGTGAGCCAGGGCTTTGCCCCCTCTGCCGTGGCTCTTGCTGAGTCCACCCAGCTCTTGCTAGGAGATGATCCACCTTCTGCCTCTTCCTTTGTCTCCTCTCCCTTCTTGCACGTTCCTGTTGGATCCTGGGGGATCGTAAAGGCCCACGTGGTTCCTTTGTACCCCTCCACTTGGTTTTATAGAGCTACTTGTGTACAACGCCAGCTCCAAATAGCTCCAGTTAACTCTGAACTACATTGGTGTGGATGGCAGACTCTAGGGGGGCAATATCTGGATGACAGTGGGCTTAGTTGGGCATCCAAGACTGGCTTTTATTTGCTCTGCAGTCAGTGGAGCAGGGTTTGCTGCAGCTGGGTCACAGCTTTCCTGGGGTGCTCCCCCCTCCCGTGTTGGCAAAGCCTTGCAGGAGGATTGGGGTGAAAAAGCCTGTCCTGCTGCAGCGAGGGGTGCTGTGCATGGTTTGCAGCAAGTCCTGCCTGCAGGGGAGCTCAGAGCAGCCAACAGGAAGGGGAAATGCTTTCAGTTCCAAAATCGCAGCTGCTCAGGATGGTTTATCTACCTCCTGCAAGAAACAGATCTTGCAGAAAGCAGCTGAAATCTTCTGGCGCCAGAGGACAAAGGAAATCCCAGCTGTTGGCTCAAAAGGGATGCCGCCCGGGAGCGCATCTCCTGCTTTCCAGGAGACTGTCTCTCTGTGGGTAGATTATTTTCAGGAATTATTTTCAGCTGCGACTTCATTTTGGGTGCTGCATCTCTGCGTTTGCCTACACTGCACAGATCTCTCAGCAAATATTCCCTCTTCCCCAGCTAGTTTTGTCCACAGTGCCAAACCTGAGCCCTTCTCCTCGGTGTCCCCGTGCCACTGCGGAGCTGGGCTGGCTGGAAATGTAATCAGCTCCAGCTTTCCTCCCGAGCTGCAGGAAGCCGTGGGATGGGAGATTGCGTGAATGACGAAACCTCTCAACTTTTCCAAGTTGATGGGGAGAGGGGAGCACGCTGAAAGCCTGCCGGCCTGCAGCTGAACGGAGCCCTGACCTGTCTGACTCCCTCTAATGTTTTTCTCCTGAGCTGGCTTCCTGTTCTATTTATTTATTAATTTATTTCTGAAGGGATTTGATTGATTTCTGACTGGCTGGTTTTAGTGCCGTTGAGTTGCAGGGCTAATCCAGGCCTTTCCGGGCTGGTGGCTTCATTCAGTTTTCCAGCAGCAGGAGCTGAGCTCCTGAGGCAAAGGCAGGAGGGGGTCCCTGGTTCTGCCCTGCATCCGTTCAGGCTTCCCACCCCATCCCACCTTGCCAGGCACGTCTGGAGGTTCTGCTGCCTGTCTCGAGGTGGGACCCAATCCTTGGCATGGGGTGACTGCCCAAGAGCTCTTAGGGGCTTTTTCCTGCTTGAATGGGTGACAGAGTGGAGGTGACTTGTAGGAAGGACCCCATAATGGAGTTGATTTGGCAAAGATCTTCCTAAATGATGTTCTACACTTGGGTTTGGATTTATTATTTTTTTGTCTAGCTCATCCAGTACTAGTCTGAAGCCCAGGGGCTCTCTTAAGGAGAGCAAAGCACTTTGGAAGCTGGTGCAGAAATGGCGTGCTGTTATTATCTTTTCAAATAATCCCATTTTACATATCTTTAGTGGCTTCCTGTAAATGCATTAATATGCTGAGCTAGCCTCAAAAGGAAGTATTTCTGGCCTCTGGGTCTTTGTGTTTTCAAAAAAAAAAAGAAAAAAAAAGAAAAACTGGTATGACCCAAATTGCAAATGATTTGTAAGGAAAGAGGGTTTTCATTTTGAATCCGAGCTGGCTGCAGAGGCTGAGGTGGTCAGGCTGCGTGGGTTGTGCTCGTCTCGGTGTCTGATGTCAGCCTGTCTCCATCCTCAGATCGAACTGGCCATTCTTCGCTTCCCGTACGAGTCCTGGGGGACCCCCTTCCAACAGCTCAAGCAAGTGGTGGAGGAGCCTTCGCCCCAACTGCCCACCGATCGCTTCTCCAAGGAGTTTGTGGACTTCACAGCCCAGTGGTGAGTCTCCAGCAGGGACTGGTGGCTTCTCCCAGCCTGGCTGAAGAGGAGCCCTGACCCGTGGGGGTTGGAGCAAAGCGTGGGACTGGCTCTATCGTCCTTTTGGAACATATTTCTTTCCACTTTGTTGCCCTTTTGGAGCCTATTTCTCTCCACTTTGCTGTACCAAGGCTGGTGCTCAGCCACAACAGGAAGCACTGCCCAAACTGGTTTTGCTCTCAGCCTGACTCACCCAGGCTGGTTGGAAGGCACAGAAGTTTCTCTTCCCCTTTTGCCCTCGTTGCTGCTGAAATTTTGGTGGTTTCTGGCAAACGGCAATGAAACAAGAACAAACCCCGGGCAGCATCCGGGTGCCTCTGGGTGAAAGCTGATTTGTGGTTTTGTGGGTACCGTGTACGGTAGCTGCTCCTCTCGGGGTGTCCCTCTGCTCCGTGGGTGCTGCTTGGAGCTGCCAGGCAGGGGTGAGCCCACCAAGGCAAGGCTCAAACAAGCCTTGAGAATGGTCTACAGGTGGTGGGAAACCATCTCCTCCCCTCCCCTGATCTGTTCTGGACTGTGGGGACAAGTGAGGCTGTGCAGGCAGACTCCAGTGACCTGCTTGCCTCGTGCTCGTTGTGGCCAAACACCATGAATTGGCCTTTCCCAGTTACCTGCCTGGACACTTTGGTGGTTCAAACCTGCTTGGCCAAGGAGGGAGGGGAATGGGTGCTGCCCATGAGAAACATGTCTTGTTGACTGGGAAAGGGAAATCCCTGGTGATAGACCACATACAACAACAACAAAAAAGATCCTACAGCCTTTCTCTCTTGGTTTTTTTTTTTTTGTCTTCCAGCTTAAGGAAGAACCCCGCTGAGCGAATGAACTATTTAGAACTTATGGTAAGTGTGAAGCTATTTCTGCTGGTCTTTATTGCAATGTGTTTCAAAAGTTAAATGAATGGCCCAGCAGATCCTAGGAAAATGGGACAGCAGGATGTGCAGGTGATTTTTTTTTTTTTTTTTTTTTTTTTTTTTTCAGGCACAGAGCAGGATAGGTGTAGTGTGTCTAAGGCGGGATGGGTGTAGTGTGACTAAGGTGGAAGGGTGTGTTGATTTCACGGGTGTTAAGGTCAGGGTTTCTAGGTGTTTTCTCCCTCTGTCCTATCTGCTCTCGGTGAGTTTAGACCTCAGATGATGGTAGTGCAGCTGCCAAGGTGGGCTGTCCCGCTGGGGTTGAACCTAGAAACGCCAAACCTGAAAGCATTACTTAATCTTTAAGCTAAAGTGTTGTGTCTGTGGGAGCCCGGGGAGGAGGTTGGTGTCCTCCTGTCCCCCAGCACCTCTCCAGCTGCATGACATCCCCCAGGGACTGCTCTTGGGCTTGTCTGTCCTCGGGTGTCAGCTGATGTTGTCTTTGGTCTTGTTGGCAGGAACACCCTTTCTTTACTTTGCACGACACCAAAGAGACTGACATGGCCTCCTTCGTGACAGAGATCCTCGGGGAAGACTCCTAACTCAAACCTCACGGCTTCGTGCGGTCCCCTCCACCCTGGCTTCCCCGCAGAAGAGCGAATGAGGACTTGAGTCCATGGTGGTTTGCACGAATCACACCTCCCCAACCCGTGGGCATCTCTGGCCCCATCTGGCCTCGCAATCTCTTTTCTCTTTGCCCTGTAAATGAAGTCCCCCAGGATGAACGTTTTGAAGCCAACACCTCTCCCAGCTCAGCCATGGAGACCGAAGGCTCAGGAGTTCCCTGCTGACCCCAGCCTATCCCTCCTGGGGAGAGGACCCTGCCCGTGGTGCCTGAGCAGGGCCAGGGCAGAGGGTGCCCGGGGGGCATCTCCCCTCTTCTGCCCTCCCCTGCACAGCCCAGGGGTTTGTGTTTCTTTGCTGCCTGGGGAAGGCACAGAGAAGAAATGCTGCTGCGCTTGCCCCGCTCTCCCCCCTGCCTGCCCAAAGCCCCTTCCCTGGGGTCTGCTCTCGCTCACCTTCCCTTTGTGCCTGGTTTTTCTGCCCCCAGGAGACTAAGCCACTTTTTGGGGGGCTGTGGGGCTCCCCGGGCACGCTGCTGTTCACACCAGAGGCTGTTTTAAATGCCTGGCTCGGTGTCTAAATGACCCTTCGAGGCAGCCCCAGAGCGGGCATCCCCCTCCCTCAATCAATACGCCACTTCTTTGGAGGGAAGAAAAAGAAAAAAGAAAAAAAAAAAGGGCATTTTTCGATGAGCCCACCTTGGCACGAGCTGCGACCCAGGTTTTACCCATGTTTTCCCCACGTCTGCCCGTGGGACTTCATCCCAAACACCGCGCTCCCTTCCCCACACGGGCACAGGGGGATGGAGAGACAAGCAGGTCCCCGGGTGCTGCCCCTCTGCCCCCCCAGCCCTTTCCTATGAGGATTCACCCCCCCCAAATCTCCGGGCATCTCATGCCTTTTGCAGCCTCCGCCTTCCCTGGCTCCTGGAGAAGACAAGACGTTGCTCCATCTCCCTTCCAACCTGGAGCTGGTGTAAGACCTCGCACTGTGACACCGCTGGTTTCAGAGGCTGGACTTGCACCCCTCGTGTCCCAAACTGCCTTCGGACCCTCCAGCTGCCCGCCGGGGTGTCAGCCGTGATCCCCCCCCCCCCTTCCCAGTGACTCGCAGGGGGGGCTGCCGACAGTTGTACATTTTATGTCTATATATAATGGACTTTGTAACATGTTTCCTAGTTTTAATCTTAACTTGCTATAAATTAAAGCCCTTCTGTGTGGGAGGAGGGAGGAGCAGTTCCTTCTCCGCTGACAAATCCACTGTGAAATCCTGATGTGTTTCCCAAACTTTCCCAGTGCTCTGCGAGGAGCTGCAGGAGCAAAAGGGATTTCTGTTTTCTACTGTATATGATCACGGGATAAATGCACCAGCTGTGGATTTTGTTGGGTTTTTTTTTTAATAGTTTTCAGAGGGAGGTTGTTTTTTTTTTTTTCTCTTTTCTAATATATATTTGTGTGTGTGTATGTGTGCGCGCTATATATATTATATATTTTTAAATCAACGATGAATGTGTGAATGTCTACGTGGCCAGCAGATTTGGTGAAATGGCTCAATTTGGGGTGGTGGGGAAGGGGTCACTAGAAGACACCTTGGCCTAAGATTTATTTTTTTTTTTTAAAAGAAATGTGTCTATTTTTTAAGTGAATCTTTTGAAAACATTTTTCCTGAAATTCCTGCCCTGGAGGTCTGGATTTCAGGGTGCATTTCCAGCGTTCAGGGTCGTGTCCCTCCCCCTCCCTCCATCAATGAAGAACGATGTCCCCTTAAATTCACTGCTCCCCCCTCCTTGCAGCCGGGGGTTGGAGGGGGTGCTGGGACCCCTCTGCCTGGGGCAGGGCTGTTTTGGCACCACTTTTCCTGCTTCAGGGCAGCTGGTTTTCAGTCCTTGATGCCCCTGCGCTGGGACATGATGCAGCAGCACGTTCCACCCCTCCATCACTGCTCCAATCCCCGAGTCGACAAACCCCGAGAGAAGTAGGGGGACAGACCCCCTTTGGCTGGGGTTCGACCCTGACACCCCCCCCCCCCCCATCTCACCTCTTTATGTAAAAATAAGAAAATGATTGATATTCTCCACTTCTCCCTCCGCGGTCCTGCTCTGCAAACTACCCCACACTCTCTGGGAGCCCCCGAGCCCCCACACCCTGACCTGCTTGGTTTGACAGCTTTGCAGCTGAGATGTACAATTGTATTTTATATTTTTTTTTCCCCATAGTTGGTTACTTTGGATTGGTATTTTTTGTTTTGATGTTGAGCTTTTGGGTTGTTTTTTTTCCCTTCTCTCCTTCCTTTGACCCCTTTCCCCTTCCTTTATCTCACCCCTTTTTGGTGCTTTGAGGCATGGCGATTTTTAATTTTTATTTTGCATGGTTTTTTTTCTTTTTTTTATCTTCCTTTTTTCTTTTTTTTTCCCCTCTGCATTTCTCTTCCTGGAGAAAGTCCCGATTCCTGTATTTTGGGGAAGGGGGAGCATCTACCCTTTCAAACACTGGGGAGATGCCTCTGGGGTGGGCTTGGGACCCTGTGGTTCTTACCTGTCCCTCTTCGCATCCAACGCTTTCCTGTCCTGCTGGGTCCCCTCTGCCGTGGCGGGGGGGGGAGGGGGCAGCAGCCCTGGGGGAAACCAGCTTGGCTTTAAGGTGGACGAGGATTTTCACTCGCAGCAGAAGCCCCTCAAGCCTTGTATTTTTGAGAACGGTCTGTACCCATGAAACCCAGTCGTTGTTTTCAATAAAATTCACCCTCAAACTTGCTTCTTGTCACCTTTTTTTGTTGCACTTGGAGCATCGGTGTTGGTCCTGATGCTCCTGAGCCCACCAGGGATGGGGGGGGGGGGTGACAGCCCAGGAGGGGTCCTGCCACCTGTGGGCTTTCTCCTTGTACCATGGGATAACACTGGTCCCGATCTGGGGGGGTTGTGTGAGCTGGGACCCCCGGAGCAGCTATGTTGGGAGTTCTGCCAGGGGCACCCAGGGCTCTGTTCCCCCCCCGAGGTCAGGGTCTGGCTGCCCAAGTTGTTAGGGTTTGAAAAATCCACAACAATTTATTGTCATTTAGATAATTATTCTTTCCTCCCATGACCCCTCCCCACCTGGGAAGGGGAATTGGAAAAAAAGCAAGGGAAGGTGAGGGTTGATATTTAAATGGATTTAATAGGAGAAGATAATTAACATTAATAACACTAAGGAAACCAATATTGATCCTGATACCAATATAAAATATATAAGGACTATCCCCAGGCCATTCTAGCAGCAGGAAGCCGTGTGCTCCCAGCAGGGACAGCCAAGGTGGGGGACACCGTGAGTGCTGGTGGCTTTGGGAGGAAGGGACAGGCTCAGGGGTCCGGCACCGGGACAAGTTGTTCTCAGGGTCGTCACCATCAGGCGAGCGAGAACTTCCCAGCAAACTTTCTAATTGATGTTGAAAGTTGATGGGTAATTGATGTCTGTGGTATGAAATTCTATGATTCCATGATTCTAAATAACCCCCTCGGCAGCTTGGGTCAAGTGCCCGGGTCTCGTCCTCTTCCTCCCCGTGCCTGGCAAGGCTCGAAAACACCGAGACCTTGAATCCCGTATCCCGTCTGCCTGGAAAGTAAATATTTTCCCGAATTGGGACACCAGAGTCTTCCAAAAATGCGTTTTTTCCCCCAAGTGTCACAGCAGTAATTAGTCCCGTGTGGCTCAGACCGGGGCAGGGGGTGCTGGCACCGCAGGGGCGTCCTGAGGTGCTGGTCCCGGGGGGGGATTCCGGGGGTGCTGGCCCAGAAGGGGGGGTTCGGGGTTCGGGGGGGTGTCCCGGGGGCGGCAGGGGCTTCCCGCGGCCGCGAGGGGGAGGCAGCGCGCGCTGCCGGTCCCGGGGCTGCTCCTCCGCCACCGGCGGGACCCGGAGGGGTTCGCCCTTTCCCCGCACACCCCAAAACCTACCGTGCCCCCCCAACCACCCCCCCCACCCCCGAGAACCCTCCGGCCTTTCCTCGGGGGGGCGATGTCTGGCCGAGATTGGGGATGGGGGGTGGGGTGGTGGTCGCCGCCCCCTGGACATCGTCCCCACGGGTGGGGGAGATGCGGGTGTAGCGGGGGGGTGTGGGTGCTATTTCAACCCCCCCCCCCCCCCGCCCCGCCATGTAATGGGTCATGGAGAAGGGGAATGGCTCCCTCCCCAAATATTTTCCTTGCCAGCCCCCGGCGGGCAGGGGGGACGGGGGGGTCCCTCAACTCTGTGGGGATGCTCTGCCCGGAGATGGGAGCAGGGAGGGGGGGTATCAGCGGTGCTGGGGGTGAGCAGGGACTTCAGGGACACCCACCGGCCCACCCGTGTGGCGTGGGGAACGTCTCGGGGGGGTGGGGGGGGGTAACCGGCGTGCCGTGGGGCCGTGGCCGAGCCGGAGGGCTCTCCGTTTCAATTACCAGCTTAATAGCTACTTCGAGACCCATTAAAAATGCATCAGTGCCTCCGAGGAAAGAACTTCAGGAGAAGCAGAAAATTCACCACTTTGAGTTCCCTTATTAGGAGAAATGGTGTTTTTCCGCCCCCCACACACTATTTGTCTCAAATACAGGCAAAAAGAGGTTATTTCTGCCCGGTGAACTTCCCCGAGGGTCCATCACGAGGCAGTACCCAAATCCGGGCGAGGAGGACACAGGCCTCGCTGCAGAGAAGGGAAAACTCATCACATCCAATACGGGGAGCGGACATCGGGCCCCGGCCCTCCCCTGCACAGCCCAGGGGTTTGTGTTTCTTTGCTGCCTGGGGAAGGCACAGAGAAGAAATGCTGCTGCGCTTGCCCCGCTCTCCCCCCTGCCTGCCCAAAGCCCCTTCCCTGGGGTCTGCTCTCGCTCACCTTCCCTTTGTGCCTGGTTTTTCTGCCCCCAGCAGCCTAAGCCGCTTTTTGGGGGGCTGTGGGGCTCCCCGGGCACGCTGCTGTTCACACCAGAGGCTGCTTTAAATGCCTGGCTCGGCGACTAAATGACCCTTCGAGGCAGCCCCAGAGCGGGCATCCCCCTCCCTCAGTCGATACGCCACTTCTTTGGAGGGAAGAAAAAGAAAAAAAGAAAAAAAAAAAAAAAAGAAGGCATTTTTCGATGAGCCCACCTTGGCAGGAGCTGCGACGCAGGTTTTCCCCACGTCTGCCCGTGGGACTTCATCCCAAACACCACGCTCCCTTCCCCACATGGGCACAGGGGGATGGAGAGACAAGCAGGTGGTCGTCACTTTGAGTTCCCTTATTAGGAGAAATGCTGTTTCCCCCACCCCTCCCCCCCTTTGTCTCAAATACAGGCAAAAAGAGGTTATTTCTGCCCGGTGAGCTTCCCTGGGGGTCCATCACAAGGTGTGAACAGGCAGTGCCCAAATCTGGGCGAGGAGGACACAGCCCTCGCTGCAGAGAAGGGAAAAACTCATCACATCCAACACCGGGAGCGGATATCGGGGCTGCAGCAGCTGAATTTACATGCCTTCTGCTGAGCAGCGTGTGTTGGGAGCAGTCTTTCTAGGAGGGCAGAGCCCCAAATGCACTCTCCCAGTACAGCGTGGGCGCCGCTACTGGTCATACTGGCCCTTTGCTGGGCTGGTGGGTCTCTCCAGGAGCTGCTGAGCTGGATTTCACGCCGTTCCCAAGAGCTGTTTGTGGAGGAGGGCTGGCTAATAGCATTAGCAGGGGGTGTGATGATGCAGCCAGTTTTCTGGGGCTGCGGGTTATTTATTTTGCTTAATTTTTCTTCTTTTTTTTCTGAAGGTGGCTGAGGCTGTTATCTAGGGCGGGCGGTGTTTTTTTTTCTTTCTTTTTTTTTTTTTTTTTTTTTTTTTGGTTCAGGTGGCCTGTGGGCACCTTCTGGATCGATAGCATAAATGAGAGAGTTCACGCAGGTCGTTAGTTTGTGCGAGATGTGTTCAATCCTCCCCTAATAGCTGTCTCGCCCAGAAACTTCCAACGCTCCCGCTCTCGTAGCACCTAAGTGCTAATGAGCTGAAGCTGCAGAATACCAATGAGGCCTCAGGAATAGGGATCAACCATTCCAGGCCTGGCCAGAAGCTTTAAAATCGTTTCAGCTGGCACGTGGAGGAGCTGGTGAAGCCCATCACAAGGGAAAGGGGTTAAACGAGGTGCCCCTGGGTGGAGAAAGGCTTTGCTTCACCCGTGGTAAGCTGCTGTAGATGCCTTCCAGCCCTTCCCTCCAAGGAGAAGGGGAGGTGGCTCGTTTTTGGGGTGAGGAGAGCTCAAGCTCTGGTTTAACCAGGGGTATCCCAGTGCTTTGGTGTCTTCTCTTTTTCCTCAGGTAACCGGTCGTCCCTGGATATGAGTTTCTAAGCTTTGCTCTGTTTTTACCACTGGCTTGCAAAAAGTGTCTCCAAAGCCCTTTGTGTCCATCCTAGCAGCCTGCTTGTGGAAATCCAGCCCCGGCATCTGTGCATTTATGGAGTGAGCCATAGGGGACCGGTCCATATGGAACCTCTTTGCTGATGCCTCCTCCTGGGGCTTGCACCGGGGGCCAACGGCAGCTCTCCCATCAATGGGGTGTTGGGAGACTGGGGTGGCTCTTCTGCTGCCTTCAGCAGGAGCCCCCAGAGCAGGGCTGGCCTGGGAATGTGGACCTCCTGGCTTGCCTCGATATTTCTGCTGCTTTTTGGGAGGTGGAGGCGCTGGTGGGAAAACGTGGGGGTGGGAGAAGGAAGCCTCAGCAGTGCAAAGCCTGAAAATACCGAAGGTTGAGTTGAGCGCTTTGGGGGGGGATGGGGGGGGGCTGAGGAGGTCACCTCCTATGCCGGGAGCCCCGCTCCTCTGGCAGGTTTGCCTGGAGGCTTTCCAGCCCCCCCCCCCGTGAGCGGTGGCTCTGGCCCTTCACATGCTGCGTTAACCTTTCTGGAAATACCAAGTGGTGCCGGAACAGGCTGTTTATTTCCAGACGCCGGGAGCGGCGGCGAGCGCTGCAGGCACGTGGGCAGAGGGGCTGCGGAGAAGCCTGGTGAGCCAGGGTGGCTTTTGCACTTGATTTACATCTCGGAGGGGAGGAGATGGGAACCTTGATGAACCCCAGCAGTTACCTTGATATCAGCTGTGTTTTCCTTGGTGTCATTCCCTGCTTGGGGCCGCTTACGTGTCTCCTGGAGTGATAAGGCTCTCTTCTTCTTAGGAAAGCTGAGATCTCATGAATAAAATCCAAGGTTTCAGATAAAAGCTCCAACTTGGGTCTGAAGCTGCCCCAAATGCCGTGAAGCACCCGTTGCATGTGTGGCTTCCCCAAGCGTCGCCGTTCCGGCCCCGTGAGACAATGAATTCAGCGTTTCCCAGGTCGTCTCGACCCTCTGCAAGGCCCTCTGCAGAACATCACCCCCCTGCAACAGGTCTCAATCAGTGTCAGTGATGAGAAGAGTGCTGAACGAGCTCGGAGGTACCCCAGGATGTGACCCTGTGATGGAAGCCATGCCCGGTGAGTCCTTGCTGGTGGCAGGAGGTGTTTTAACTGGTGTGCAGCTGCCCCCAGCCATGGGCACGGGAGCCCTGGTGAAACTCTTTGCCTCCCCCCTTTGCAGGGCTCCTAATGGCTGTGTAAACACACAGCAGCTGCCGTGCCAGCCCGGCCATGCCTCACCCGGGTCCATATGTGCTGGTGCTGTGCAGCTCCGGGGACAGGGACCGACCTGGCAAAGCTGGGCTGGAGCGATGGGCAACATTGCTGGGTGTAATTTTTTTGGGAGCCTGGGGTAAGCCATGAGGATGCAGAGCTCCCAGGGCTCTGCCGGCGCGAGGTGTCGGGGTGGCAGCAGCACTTCTCAAGGAGCAGTACCTCCACGTTGTCTTCCTGCCCTGCTGGTTCTTTTTTGGCTTTCTGTTTTTTGGTGGTTTGGGGGTTGTTTTTTTTTTTAGGGACGCTCATTCTGTGATTATCATGTGCCAGGGTCTGTCGCTTTGCTCCATGTCTCACCCAAGGGCTCTTCCACCTTACAAGGGACTGTTGCTGCACCTTTCTCCTCAAAACCTCATTTCCTAATGTGGCAGGAGACACACAGCCGTGTCTGCTCACATGTCCTTAGATGTGACCTTGGTTCCTGCAGCTCTTCTGGGTCTGGGGACCCAGCCTGGCTCCCGTGGCCATCATGGCTAATAAAGGGTTGGCTCCTACTCTTTGGGAAGATGGTTTATGGGGTGTTGGAGGAGGGCACGCAGCCTCTTCCTGGACAAGGGGCTTTTGGGGAGCAGATGTTGCCCACAGGGTTGAGCTGCTCCTTCGGGGCTGATGACACACACCGAGAGCTGGTGCTTCCAGAATCAACTCTGAACGAACTGGTGGCATGGGCTGTTCCTGGCTTGGCAGCTGATGGAGAGATGGTGGGAATCAGAGCAGCGCTTGGACCACTCCCAGGAGGCCCCTGCATTGCGCTGGAGATGGGGCAAGAGGTCTGGTGCCCTTGGCCACCTCTCCTGGCTGGTGATGCCGCAGCACCGTATTGAACTGGTGTTTTCCCTGGAGAGGAGTGATCATGACCTGGGGTGATGTCTCCCCTTGGGGAGGGGGCTGTGCCAGCACTGTGGGTCCATGGTGGGGGTCTCTCCTTCCCTCCTGAGCTGAGCCCCAGCAGCAGCAGGATGTGTCTTTTCTTCTTGTCCCACCTCGCCCTGAGTTCCTTTAATTACAGCTTTGGGAGGGATCTTCTCTGTTATTCCCCCAAATCTTCTCCTTAATTAAAATCCTCAATCTGGGCCAACGGGAAGCAGCTGTTGCCTCTTCACTGCAAGCTGGGGCGTGTGGCAAGCTGCTAACCTGATTGCTGGCCACGCAGGGACAGGACAGGGGATGGCATGGGGACGAGAAGGGGCTCGATCGGAGGTGGGGGGCACTGGCATCATCTCTGCCCCACTTGGCTTCTCCAGGCAGCCCGAGGTGATGCTGAGTGGACCTGGCTGCTGTGACCACCCTTCCCTCGCCCACGGGAGGGCTGAAATCATCCGAGGTGTGAGTGGGAACCGAGCACCCCGTCCCCCCTCATCCTTTGCACCGTGGAGTCCTTCCCCGTGGGGATGCAAACGGCTGGAGCACCAGCACCCTGTGGAGAGGGTACTGGGATCAAACCCCATCATTCTGGGGCCTCGAGAATGGCTGGAAGATGCAGGTGGATGAAGGTGATGAGGGAAAGCTGGGGTTGGGGTTGTCCCTTGAGCTCAATTTGCCCCCGAGACCCATGATGTGTCCAGCCAGGGTCAGCTGTTTCTCATTTCTCCTTTCGTTCATGCCTTCCCATCTTCAGAGGAAGCACTGCAGGATCCGAATCCAGCGCTGGCACCTCGCAGGGCTCCCGGGACACCCCCGCCACCCCCCTGCCCCCAGCTCGGGGCTGTTCCCTGGCACGGGCTCTGCAGCTTCCTTATGTTTTCTTCCAGAAATAGCCCAAAGAGGTGACTTTCTCCATCCCTCCCTGCCTGCCTGGGGCTGCTGTTTCTGTAGCCATCCATCATCAAAGCAACAGGGAAGCGTCAGGAACAATTAGTGAACTGGTGGTGTTAACTTTATCAGAGAGGGTATGTCTCTTCTTAATGAAGCTCGTGGAAGGGCGGGGGGGAAATAGTGCTGACAACAGATGTATTATTTCACCTCTGATTTACTGGCACATGCGTTTTTTCATTCATGGAAGTGGCTGATATGCAGATTTATTCAGAGCGGGGCAGGTACAGCCCTCTATGGATCAATTATTGCAGCACACTTTGGAGAAAGGGATGGCCAGTGTAAGGCTCTTCCCAAAACCAGCCCCAAATTTTGGCCCCAAGACGAACTAAAAGGCCAGGTGTCTTTCTTTCCCAAATCTGTGCTTTTCAGCCCTGACCCTGTTGCTGTTTTGGGCCAGGAGAGGTTTACACTGGTCTCTGTGACTCGTGTCTCCCGTGCATGTCACATGGGGTGGCCTGGGTTGACTTTTGGTCCTTCAGCTCCCCTTTGCTGGGGGAGTCAGCGCTTGGTGCAGCCCCAGGTGGCTTCATCTCCACCCTGGTTTGGAGGAACACGTCCAGCCACAGACGGGGGAGAGGCTGGATTTATATTATGGCAGATTGAGGTGGCTTCTTCAGGAGACCCTTCTCGCCTCTGTCAGATGGGGTCTGGCTACTTGGTCACCATCGTCACCCTCTGAACCTCAACACCAAAGCCTCTTATGGGTGATCTGAGTTTGGCTTCCGGACGTGTCTGAAGCTCTTCTCCCTCTGTGCCCAGAGTGTTGTGGTTTCTCCCTGTGTTTTGGGGGAGTCAGCTCCCCCACGGTGGTGGGGGAAAACACCCTCCAGAAGCCAAAGACAGATTCATCTGTCAAAATTGAATCCAAGAAAAATATTGGAGGTCTTTTCCCCCCTCTCATTAGGAATGGAAGATGGGAGTTTTCTCTCTTCTGGGTACTATACAACCAGCATGAATTATTTAGGAGAAAGCATCTCTCCAATAAATATATATTTATTTTTTTTATGTGGGGAGATTAAATTTGATTTTTTAAAAAATATAATAACAAAAGCAATTTCTCTTGCATAAGTCCTCATATTTCACACAGTAAAGAGATACCAGGCATCCATTTCTGTATTGATTAGCAAATAGGTTCTTGTATAGATTTAGTTCACCCAACCTTGTTTAATTTTGGATTCATTGATTCAATGCAAAGATCTAGATGAAAAGCAAGTGGGCTGTTTCCAGTGCTGGTGATGCTATTTTTAAATAAATCTAGTGCATGCTAAAATAAATATGCAAAGCATTTTGTAAGTCTGTATATGGGGGGGGAGAGCAGACCAGATGTACTAAAATATTTAACAAACTTTTTCTCGATTTCTCGAAATGCATGTTTTATTTAGTAAACACTAGTGAAATTTAATCTGCTCCAATATTTGCTCTGAGGGGCTGTCCCACATCCATTGTCTGATGTGAGCAGGTACGTGGGACCTTGAGGGAACAGTCTGCTTGGTGACATTGGTGCCACATTTAAATGCAAAGCTCATTAACTGTGTCTGGGATTTTTTTTTGTTTGTTTCTTTCTTTTTTTTTTTGTTTTCACGTTGGTTACAAGAGCAAGAGATGAAATACCCATCTAGAATTCCCTTTCATCTCCAGGCGTGTTGCTCAGATGACAAAGTTTCTCCTTTGGAATTTTATTTGATTTCAGGAGATGAGAAGGAATTAAAAGCATCTCTGGGAGGCTGGGTTCACCTTACTCTATCCAGGATCCTCCAGAAGGCGGATGCATGAACTGGCAAAGGCTCCTGGCCCCAAGGGAAGGGATGGAGTTCATCCTGGGGCCAGAGCCATGTCCCAGCTTTTCCTTCACCTAGGAAGGGGTGACCCTCCCTCAGATCTCAGCCCCCTTCCCCAGGGAACGGCGTCCCACTCTGGGCATACGTGCCTGTCTCCTCGAAACCCTCGGCTTTCAATCCAATCAAATTTAATTGAATTGTGGTTTTGATCACATCTGACGGCGGCAGAGATCTTGCTGATAATCAGATTCCCATGGGTGACATGGAGATGGGGCTGGGGGAGGAGGGGGTTGAGATGGGGGCTTGCATTCCCAAGCTGACGCCCCTTGGTCCCTACGAGACACCAGAGAAGCTACACCAGAGCTGGGCTCCATCCGTTCTGGGGTCAGATAACATTTTGGGGCTGGGTGAATTTATTGCTTGTCTCAATGGGGACTTAACAAGACAGGTTGTGTTGATTCTGGTCAAAAAAAAAAAAAAAAGATAAAAAAGAAGCCAATTTTCTTGGCAAAGCCCCGAGGTGGCTCAATCTCATCCATCTCGCTGCAGCGGGGGCTTTTGGGGAGCACCTCCAGCATCCCCCACCTCTGCTGCACCAGCACATGTGGTACCTGGCTGGTGTCCGTGCTCAGCTCTCTGTCTGTCCCATCTGCTGCTGCTCACCCCAGCACGTGTGCAGTTGGGGATGGCAGCAATTAATTACGGGAACTCATGTGTGATTTACATGAAGGTGACTGGAAGCCCAGCCCCTGGGGTGGAGGGGAAGGATCCTCGTAGAGCCGTGCTGCCCCCTAATCCAGATGACTTTCTGTCAGCAAGTGTTTAATTAGGCGTTTATTGTATGTGTGTAATTTTGGAGGTAGTGAAGCAGGGTGGGGAGGAGCGAACCAGCAGCCTGTCCTCCACCCCTGGTCCTCAGCAGTGGCTTGGAGACAGCGGTGAAGGTATCTGAGATCCTGAGTGGGGCTGTGGTCCCTTGCCTGAGACACTGGGCGTTTATCCCCCAATTTGAGGGGAAAGCAATCATCATAGAATCTTAGAATGGCTTGGGTTGGAAGGGACCTTAAAGATCATCGAGTTCCAATCCCCCTCCATGGGCAGGGACACCTCCCACCAGACCAGGTTGCACAAAGCCTTGTTTATCGTGGAGCTGCTGACTAGTGGAGAAAACACAAGGTGTAAAAATGTTATCAAACATCTAAAAATGACCCCGAGTAGATCCTGAAGTGAGGAAGAAGAAACCATCAACATGAGCACCGTATTCTTCCCATTGAGGGCTCCAGGTGCTGACCACCTATGTAACAGGGGACACATCCCCTCCTGGCAGGTGGCAGCTGTAGAGGCAGGAGGGAAGGGTCGCTCCTGTGGTTGGGGTGGGGGATGCACCCCTACAGCCTGGTGAGGAGGATGAGATGGAAGAGGGTTTCCTGTATTCAGGAGCCTGTGGAGCAGAGGTGGTACCAGAGAGTGCCATGAGCTGAGGGTGCAAAGGGTGGGCAGTGTTCCAGACGGTATCAGTGGTCTCTGCAACAGATTTCCTCCCATCTGGTGATACTTAATCCACAAAAAAGAGGGTAATTTTTCTTGCCTTTGATGAAACCAACACTCAGATCTCATTTCCACTGACTCATCCTTATCAACAATTTATATGAGGGGCTCAGGAGGAACTTTTGGTGCAGCCGATTCTATCAGAAATCCCAGGAAGGGATTTTAACTGAGGCACCCAAGTCCTGAGCATCCAAGTTGTCCCAAAGGACACCTACTTATGTTATGCCTGGGAGCAGTTTGCTAATCTTCATGCTGGAGGGAAAGGTGAAGGCACGGCGGCTTTGCATGATTCCCAAGGAGGGTTGGAGACATGGGTTTCAGGAATCCCCCCTTAATAACTTATTCTCATAACTCACTCCTTGAGAGATGCCAAAATATTCAAATCATAGGAAACAAACCCAAGAAGACCTGGGCTGTGTTTCCCCGTGGCTGCAAGTCAGCGGATTGCTGGGGATTTTCAGCAGATTTCAGGTTTCAGCAGATTTCTACTTCAGTGAAAGAAATTAGACTTGATCTCTGTTTCCCAAGGCTTCTGACACTAATTAAAGGTGTCATCTCCTCTCTCTGGGCATGCAACTAGTAGTTTAATGCCTCTAATCTCCTCGGATGTACTTGTTTGTGTTAATTACACCAACACTTGTCAACAGCGATTCTGCCATTTTGTTCTTTTTTTTTTTTAACAATATTTTTTTGCCTGGTCAATGTTTGACACCTGATTGCTCTGTTGTCAGTTGTCCCCTGTGGCTGCCAAGCCCAGGCAGGGCGTACAGCCCCTGCACTTACACCATCCAGCTGCTCAGCCCAAACTCTGCCCAACAGGCAGTACGTGGAGCACGAATGTGTCCATTGGCCTCAGGGAAAGATCATGTTGTGTCTCCAGGATGTCTTGAAATCAAGAGAGGGTGATCCAACGCACCCTTCTAGCCCTACGTCTGCAAAGCTACAGTCTTTCCTTGGCCGAGAAGGTGACAGCAGCATTCATTGATACTTGGCCGTGAAGGTGACAGCAGCATTCATTGATGTTTTAAACAAGGCAGTGGTGGGTCTCTTCAGACCTAAGTGATTGGCACTGGTTTGGCCAAGTAGAGTGGAGTGGTGGCTTCCCTAGGGCTCAGATGGACTTAGGTGGAGGTGGCTGAGCACGGCTTGGAGATGGAAGAAACCCATGGCAGTAAACTGTCAGGGGAGGATGGAGTGTTGTAGTTGTGGAGTGTAAATGACAAAAGAGAGAATCCTGCAAGGACCCTGCGGATGAAGTGTGTTACCTCGGTGTAGAAGATAGCAACAAGCCAAGAGACCTGAATATCACGGTCAGAAGGATGAGAGAACATTGCCAAGCTCTGCAGCTGTCAAACAGAGAAGCGCTGAGCCTGGAGGGGACGTGGGGAGTCTGGAAAGGAAGCAACAAGGTCAAGAACCTGAAGTGTAAGGTGACAGCTAGAAATAGAAGGGACCAAGTGATATTTGTATCAGAGGTATCATGGGGAAGGCACGAAGAAATCCAGCCCTGAGATACCCAACTCCTCGTGCTCAAGCCTTTCCCCTTAAAACTGGCATAAACTATCTTAATGGCTCTTCTCAGGTAACCTGAGGGGACAGGGCTAGGCATAGCAGCCGGGCACTTCCGCCAGTCCACTGGCTTGGCTCAGATCACTAATGAGCTAATTAGTTGCTATGGAAATGCAATGTGGGAGAACTTTGGGGAGGAAAAATTATAGGTAATTTTTATTTGTTTAGGCCCTGTTCCTATAGCAACAGGAGAACTTGTCACTGAGTACCAGTTGGTTTCCATGGAGTTGGCTGCTAGTTCTGGGTTATTAATGCCTCCAAGCATAAAATAGTGCGACTTACCTAGTAGGACTTGTGGGTCGTCCTCCATCACGTGCCTGGAAACTTTGCATTTAGCCAAACTCCTGGCCTTGCTTCTGCAACGCAGCGAGCATGCTCCCAGACGTTGAGCAGAAGCGTTCATCACCAACAGATACAGTGCTAGAAGGATCTATTAGATTCCCCCTCCTTTGAACTCAAGACATCCTGGAATGAATAATCCATCACTTCAGAGCTTGTTCCTCTCGCAGCATTGCCTGAGTTTTAATTGGATTTTCTCTGGGTTCAGCTTCCAGATGCTTGGCGTTGATCTGCCTTTCTCTGCTAAATTAAAAAGTCTTTTAGCACCTGGCAGTTTTGCTGCAAAAGGACTTATTGTAATTAAGTCACTTCTCATCTCAACACAACTGGTTCTCCTGGACGAAGCCGTTTGTTTTCCTTCAGCCTCTCGCTGTGAGGCACGGCCCATTTTTGTACGACTCTGAATAAAAAGGGATGCAGTCCCTGCTTTGCAGCCGCGTTGGAGGTCTGTCGAGGGACCTCTCCAAACTCCTTCAGAAGCCGAGCCTTGGAACCAGCCCAAACACTCCTGAGCACTAAAGAGACTGGATTTGGGAGAAATTGGTTTTATGCTAGGTTATAATTTCCCTCCCACCAGCTAACTCCTCAGTCTTCCATAGGTGATAATTACCCAGTAGGAGCTAAAATGCCTCTCTCCACTCCCCGCTTATCAACCCATACTTCACTTTGAAGGCATCAGCCACTTCTCTCCGAAGCATCCTGACCCTCTCCTGGAGCTTGGAGCCAGTCTGCGCAGCCTCCGTTGGCTTGGGAGGTGGTGCAGCACCTACCCCCCCTTCCCCGGGGAGAGGCATCTCGCTCCAGCTTTGAAGGCAAATAAGGTGATCAGCGTGTGGATAAACCTTTAACGATACTTGGCTGAGGACACCGTGCAGTCGGAAGGGAGGCACGAAGGAAACCAGCTAGCAAAGGGCAGCTACTCATAACCAGCCCTCCTTCAAACCCTCTTGGCAGGCTTTGCTCCTGGCCACACAGCTCCACACGCTGTGCTCACAGCTGCTCCTTCGCCGTTGGTGAGGCACGACCCAAATGCCTCAAAATGAGGGTGCAGAGGAGGACGGAGGATGAGTCTGAGAGGATGAAGGATGGCTGCAGAGCTGGGAGGAGAGTCCTGAGCCACCAAGATGGGGTCTGGCTGGAAAACCTGGAGAAGCCAAGCCTTCAAGGTGGAAAATGAACTTCGTGCAAGACTTCTTGTACCTCGTTAGTGCCTGTTGAATTAATCATAAATTGCGTTAGGGATCCCTCTGCAAAACCTGTGTTTGTTCTTTCATGCATTTCTTTCCAATGGTGATACCTGTGGTGGGACAACCTTGGAAAACGTTGTATTTAGGCAACTGGTGACATGGGCTTTAACATCGAGACTGGCTGTTGGATAGAGAGTGTCACCTGGATGAAAGCGACACATCCAGCACACCAGGAACCGAGCTCCAGGTTGGGAATCCAGGACAGGGATGCAGAAGACCCCCAGGACATGATGTGTTGGCCACGCACTGTGCAGCCCCTGCCCCAGGGCAGCTGCTGGGGTCTTTCTGCCCATATCAGTGTCTTGGCTATAAATAACAGTGATGTTCTTAGTGGTCATATCCAAACCAGCTGCAGCCCCTGACTCACGGTCTGCCTGTCTGCAGCAACGCTAGAGGCTGACTCATGGCTATGGAGTGTTTCATCTTGACCCCACAGCCCTTTGATTTCACCAAACACCATCCCGTATTTGCGAACGAGAGGTCTCCATTGCAGGGCTGTGAAATCTGGCTGGCATCCTGCAAAGACACATGGCAGATGGTGCTTCATCCCTAGCTTCACCTGGTTCTCCTCCTCTCCTCCCTTCACTTTGTGGCTGGCAAAAAATGCTTCCTGGCTTGGTTTGATCTGCAGCTCTCCCAAGCAGAGCTTTGCTTCTCCTGTGCTGTTAGAGCCCCTTGCAAAATCAGCGTTTTCCCACTTAATGTCCCAGCCTCCCTGAGGGAGTCACACCAGAATGGGCACGTGGCCTCATCGAGGTGTAGGAAGGCAGCTGATATGGCAGCTGATATGGGCCTTGTTCATCCATCCAGAAGCTGTTAGAAGCAGCATCTGCAGAGGGGTCTAAGCAGGGAAAGTACTCGGCGCCTGGGAAGCGTGAGACCAGCCTTTGGGAGATGGCTACAAGTGATGGCACTGATGGCAGTGGGGATACACTGCTTTGCTCTGAGCGTCTGGCACGATCGTGGCAGAGAGGGGAAGGGGTGACATGTCCCACGTCACAAGGTAAGGCTGGGTGCCATCTGGAAGAGCCTTATCGGACCCCAGATGGCCCTTGCTGGGGATGTGAGTGTTCCTGTCATGTCCATGCAGGTCTCCTCCAGCCCATGCCCATGCTCTGAGGGGATGTGGTGGAGTCACCTCGGAGGGGTGTGACGGGCCATCAAAGTCACCAGCCGTGTGGCTGGAGTGCTGTGGTGAGCACCGGAGATGCTGCCCAGCTCTGTGGTGAGGGTGGTGGGAGGAGGAAGCAGTGTCTGGTTTTATGACACACAAGGCCGTGCTTTTGCTCTGAGTAACCTTCTCCTGACAGAGCTGGGAGCCTTCTGCTGCACCCTGTGCTACCGAGGAGGTCAGTGGGGCCGTGGTGCTGTGTCCCAAAGCATGGCAGCCATGTCTC
The DNA here is from genome assembly GCA_025769975.1 of Gallinago jamesoni. Lineage (NCBI taxonomy): Eukaryota > Metazoa > Chordata > Aves > Charadriiformes > Scolopacidae > Gallinago > Gallinago jamesoni. Next base: position 4,562,556 of record JAOQGH010000069.1, on the reverse strand, counting down.
ATACCCGTCTGTGAGAGCTCTGTGGTGGGACAGGCCTGGGTGGCTTCTCCTTGCCACCCAGCAGCTCTACCATGAATGCAACAGGCAGGTATGGGTTGCTCTCCACAAAGTAGGCGAGACCTGTTTGAGTATGATGTTGTCCCAACCTCCCGCTCCAGGTTTCTGCTCTCCTCAACCCTTTGGGATGCTTTTGGCCAGCCTTGTCAGGGGAGATTGCTATTGCTGAGATGTCTTGGTGAGCTTGCAGCAAAGGCTGGGGTCCTCTCTGATGCTCTACAGCGACTGAAAGCCCACAGTTTCGTGGTCCACGAAAGGACTCGCTGGGAGCTTCTTCTGCTGACTGTGGTGACTTGGCTGTATCTGCCAAAGGGTGTTCCTCCTGTGGCCTCCTATCCACTCCCTGCCCACTGACGGCCGTGCCTCGATAGGAACATGTCTTTCCAGGTGAGCACAGGAAGGTGTTTCCTGTGGAGCCACTAACCAGCGGTTGAGCAAGCGCTGCCGGCTCAAATGCAGGTTTTCCTCCTTCCCCAGCCCTTTCCCTGCTCTTGATCCATCCATGGGGAAACATCTTCTCTGAGCTGTTGATGCTCCCCAGCTTCTCAGCCTCACCCATGGGAGGAGTGGACACGTGGTGGTTGGCTCTAGGCTCTGGCAGCAGAAGAGGGTGGTGAGGGCTGGCTCTGAAGAGGTGACATCTTTCCCTACTGGTGCTTTGGAGGTAGGAGCAAGAGTAGAGCTCCAGGAGCCATCTTCAGGGTGTTGGGAAAGAAGGAGCTGCATGAGCATGAGTCCATGCTGGTGAGTTGGGATGGGGTGGGTGAGTGTGTGTGGCTGCTCTGGCTGTGCTTCACCTCCTGCTGTGGTCCAGGAGGCTCCTTGATTGCTAGGAAGGGGCATATGGAGGTTCAAAGGGGCGATCTCCAGCAGACCATGACTGCTGGATGTGTCCTAGTGGCTCAGAGGACAAACGGGCCATCTCCCATGGGATCCAGAAGGGTTGGGAGGAAAGCTGGACATTTTTCTCCAGGGCTGGGCTCCTTGTCTGCCCCCATCGGCAAAGGGAAGAATGGATGTGGTGGCCTGGGGATTATCTCGGTGCTTGAAGGGACTCAGGGTGGTTTCCTGGTCTACCTTGGGGTGCAGCAAGGTTCTCCAACCCCCAAGCAGGGCTTTTCTTTCCCAGCTGGGCAACAAGGTGAGAGCAGGCACCTGCTTTTGGGGGAACTGTTTCTGTGAAGGCTTTCCCTTGCTCTGCCCATCCCCACCTCACCGGTGTCTTTGCCATGCCGGTTCCTGGGGCCTGTTTGCAGCACACAGAGCAGTCTCCGATGGGACTCCCTGGACATTTGGCCATTGATTTTTTTACTCTGTGTATGGACAAGTCATTTTGTGTCTCCTATAACCTGCAGGGCTGGTTGTCCCAGGGCCAGTGGTTCTCTGCAGATCCCAGCCTCTGTGTCTGTGCCAATGAGGTGCTCATGGTGTTTGGGGTGCTGGTGTGAGGATCTGGCTCCGGGAAGGACCCATGGGGCCATGTCCAATCTCTAGAACACCCTGCTCAGTCCTTCCTTCTCCATCCTGTTTAAACTTTCATCGCCGAATCAGCTTCTGCGTCAGAGCAAACACCCTCCTGTAAATAACCTGCACAGATGGGGCTTTATTTGCACAAGCTGATGTGCACCATCCACAGAGGATTGTACAGCAGGGTGCTGGGGTGGGGGCACCTCGCCCAGCCCTGCCCTGGGCTTTTCCCATGGCTAGGAGATACCTGGGATCTCCATGCTTGGAGCTGGGGAGGTGCAGAGAGTTTGGTGGTTCTGCGGGAGAGATGTGGGAAAACAGGTCTCGTGGTGGTGGAAACCGTGACAGAGCTGGGACAGGAGGGAGGGAGAAGGTTCCTGCTCCTCTCTGGGGTGCTCCTTGTCTCCTCTTGAGCTGCTCTGCCCTCTGTGATCAGAGCTGCTGAAAAAGGAAAATGTTAAAATGCTGTCAAAGGTCTCACCTGGAAGCCCTCAAAGCAAAATGGGTGTTTGTGTTTCCTAGGAAAACCTGCTTCTTTTGGAAGCCCTGAAGTGCTTTGACACCCTTGAATTCTTTTTGCTCCCCTCCATAATTACTGACTGACTTTGTGCTGAATTCACAAAGCGCTCCCGTTTCCCCAGGATTTCATTTTTCAGGTGAATCACCATTAGCTGATGGTTTTTTACTGCCCTGAGTTCAGCGGTGGCCCCGGGGGCTGGCAGCAGCCATGGCCAAGGGAAGAGGAGGCAACTTCCTGTCCTCGTTAGCGCTGGCTCCAATTCATTAAGAGGAAACACCCTCTTGGAGAGGAAGAGAAGGAGGAGGAGGAAGAGGAGGTGGTGGTGTGCTATCCTTGCATGCCTGAAGCTTTGCCATCAGCCGGGCTGGTCTGGGGATCGGTGATGTCCCCTTGCCCTCAGCTGCCCAGGACGCAGGAGCCCTTTGCTCTGCGCGTTGCCTGCCCCTTCCTTATCTGGGGAGTGCACTTTTGGGGACAAACTGGAACCACGGGGCTGTGTCCTGAGCCCTTTTCTGACCCAGCAGCAGAGCTGAGCCTGGCCAGCCGGGAGGGAGGGAGGGAAGGAGGCATCTCCCCCCGCCTGCATCTGCTGGCTCCAGGTGATGGATGTCACTGAGCCGGGCAGCTCTATATGTTTATAAATCGAAGCAGAGCAGCATTTCCAGCCTCAGAGATCTCCATCTACCTGGCAGCCAGACCCAAACCCGAGCTGCCCTTCACCCTGGCCTCGACTCTGCCTTGCTGACGGCAGCCGGGGCTGCTCTTATTTTCAATAGAGCGTTTCTAGATTACAGCAAGTGACAGGAGAGTGATTTGCCATGTGTCAGGTTTCCTGCCCTTTCTCTTATAGCCCCAGCTTATAAAAATATGCTCCCGCTGGGATTGGTTTGGTTCCATCATTGTTGGCCGAGCTGAAATCTCTCTCTGTTATTCGTATTAAGGATGTGCCTGGGGGTTTGTGATACCAGCGCCCAGCAAAGGCATCCTGCTGCATCCTTGCTGAGGCTCTGGGATGAGGAGGCTGGTTTCCATCCCTGGGGAGATAAAGGGGAGGTGCCCTGGGACACACAGGCAGGGAAGGGTCACCCCGACTCCGCTGGAGACCCCGGTCATCTTTGCAAAGACTCATCTCCCACATGCCCTGGGTGCGCTTTGCCTTGTACTCTGGGGTCTTGATCTCGCCGCCTTTATGAAAAGCCCCTGCTCGACAGGGAACCTGTTGGCTTCGGTGCATGGGCATGAAGCCTTTTTTCAGCTTTTTTGGGGGCTTTTTTTGGCTGTCTCGACAAGCTGGGACCCTCATGCAGTAGGCACGGGGCCGGGGGAGCTGGGAGCCACTGCAGTCCTGGCGGTGGAGCCAGGGCTGGTCTGCAGCGCCAAGATCCCGATGACATCAAATGAGCAATTAGCTGGGGCTGACGAAAGCATCCGAGGGAAGAGTTCTCTTGCAGAGAGGAGCACAGATCGTACTTGCTGTTCCCCACCACCCCGGTGTGCCACGCTCTGCCTCCCCATGGCTTCTCCCCGCTCCAGGAGATCACAAAGGGCTTCACAGCCATCACCAAATTAAGCTTTTACTGGGGAATCAAGACTGTCTCCGCTTCCCAGATGGAGGACCAGGAGGACACGATTGGTTCACCCAAGCCCGTGCAAAACCTCAGCAGCAGCCCCGAGTCCCAGCCTGCAGCGTGGCTGCAAATCCACCCGCTAATCTCCGCTTTATTGAAAAGCACCGGGGGATTTTTAGTGGTCCTCTTCATATTACTCATTCATTTTCCTCTCCTCTGTTCCTCTCCACCTTGGCAGAGTCGATTTCCTTTATTAGCTCTAGACTTTCACCCTGGCGACAAAGCTCTTAGAAGATCCCTTCCCTCTGCAGGCCCCCCTCTTAAAAAAAAGGTGAAGCATCCTTAGCTTGTGTGAGTGGATGCGGGTATATTCCCTCGTGCTAGGGCTGCCAGTTCTTCCCTTTGAGAGCACTTCAAGCGCTTACACTCCAGCTTTTGAGAGTTACGGCACAGATCTCACCGAGAGCTGAGCATCTCCAGGACCTTCAGGAAGACAGGAGCGAGGGAGGGCGTGCAGAGGATGCCATCAACCCCCCAGGGCACGCCAGAAAAGGAGAAGGCACCTTACAGGATGGGAGAGCCAGGCTGAGCTGGTGCTAGCGACTGTCCCAAGCAGGTTGGATCTGCTGATTGCTGGCCGCAGCCCTGTGCCTAGCTGGAAGGAGCCCCTGGAAGAGAGAGAAAATTGGCTGGCATGGGCACCGGTGAGGAGTAAAGAGCTCGTTGCTCGGGCAGGAAATTGCCATCTCTCCCAGAGATCCTATCTCTGCTAAAGTTTCCCCCTTGGCAGGGGATGACATGGGCTGTGCTGCATTACCCAGGCACGACCTGCTTGGAAACACTGGGGAAATGCAATTCTTGGCTGTCGCCACCTGCAAGGGGACCGTGCTGCGGGGTCCCAGCATGGCACAGCCCCCAGCTCAGCTCCGGGTGCCTCTACCCTGGCACACAGGGGCTCTCAGCACAGGGCAGCATCCTCTGGAGCTGGCCGGTACCCGGTGTGGCCAGGCGGCAGCGCTTTGGGTGGCCGAGATGCTTCTGCAATGGCAGGACCTGGCTTTGGGTCCGATCCTGGCCTGGCAAAGCTCTGCTAATGCAGCTCTCCTGGGTGGGGGCCAGCGAGCCGGGGGTGGAACGACAACTTTCTCCACCAAGGGAGATGCTCGGGGACTTGGATGTGCGCAGGCAACAGCTCTCTTCTGCTCAGACCTTGCTGCGGGTCTCTAAGCCAAGCGGCCACGGGAGCTGCTCGCCCGGCAGAAGCCACAGGGTGGGACCAGCTTCTGGAACGAACACAGGGCTCAGCCTCCCAAAAAGTACTGGGGAACGCAAGCCCCTGCATGCCATAGGCACCACACGGGTGAGTGGTGGTTGGGATGGAGAAACACGTATGTAAGTCATGGCAGGGTGGGTGTGCAGAGGGAAAAAATACAAAAACAAATACAAAATTCCATTTGAACCCCATAGCTGTGAGCAGCCTCCATCCACCCGCTCCCCCCGAGCTGTTCCCAGCCCCCTGAGAGCATCACTTCCTTCAGCCTAAGGTCAAAACCAGGCAGGTAGGGAAAAACCTCCACTGCATTTAGGGGGGTTTATAGAAAAATGGGGAAACTGAGGCACGGAGGTGTGCTGAAAGTCATGCCAGGAGTTAATCTGAAGTACTTGGCACCCGCCTTGGGCTTAAATTACCCATTTCCCTCTCCTTCCTTCCCCACACTAAGGGGGGCAGGGACAAAGCGTAGCCCTTTCTCCAGAAAGAAAACTCATCACTTCATGTCCATAACTTGGGTATGCGGCAAAAATGTTTGCAAGATAGAAAGGGTCTGGGGAGGCTGGTTTCCAGGAGAGGCTCTTGGATGCTGAAGGCTCCAGAAATGCCAAAAAAAATCCAGTGGCTGTAGCAAATCTAGAGATCCAGCAGGTTTGAAGCTGCAGAGGTGGGTGCTTTTCCAAGGGGGTGGGAAAGGGATTTGGGGGGGGGGTGTGTGGACAGGGAATCTCCCTGGCAGTTATACCATCCCTCTAAGAAACCAGGCACCAGTCTGGAGGAAACTGGGGCCCCAAACGAGCTTTCACCCCCTTGATTAAGCAGAAGGAGAAAATAATAAAAGCCCAGTGTCCTGCCAAATATAATTAACAGGGGGAAAAAAA
>JAOQGH010000069.1:4515211-4525489 GCA_025769975.1 Gallinago jamesoni | reverse complement strand
TCTCCCCAAATGCCCCCCTCCCCCCCCCCCCCCCCCGCCACCTCCCCTCTCTCCCCCACCACTGTGACCCCTCCGGAAAGCCCATCTGCTTTTGGAGCTGCATCCTTGCCCTGCTTGAAATGCGGGAAAGAAATCCATGTGCAACTTACAGTCTCGGCACCCTGTAATCATTTTGTCAGCCGAAAAGCACTTTTGTCAAACCCCCACAGGCAAACCGGGAGGGGATGGATTGGGGAGAGGCACCTGACACCACTCTGTGCTTTCCCCCCCCAACCTTTTCCCATCCTGGGTTTTGCTTTATGGGTGGGACGAGCGTTGGGTTTTTCCCTCTTTTCCCTCTGCGGGTGCTCGGGTGACCGTCTGGGGAGAGTGAAAGGAAGAAGGGAAACGTTGTGGGAGAGCAGCGAGGCTGGAGAAAATGCATGGCCGGTGGCTGGGTTCGCTCCACAAAGTGCAATTATGCAATGGGAGGAGAAAGCTGTTGGGCTGGAGAGGGGTTTCCAGCAGGGACTAATGGAGCCCCAGGCTCCGTCACCTGGGATGGCCCCGAGAGCAGCCCCGGCCCCATTCAGATTCTTGGGGGGGGGCATTAAATGGCTCCTTTCTGTCCCACCCATGGGCTGAGCTGGGGGGGGGGAGGTTTGCAGTGGGAGGTTAATGTCATTGGTTTGCTGTGTCCTGAAAGCAAACGAACTGGGTGGCAGCAGGTCCCCTGCCCAAACCTGGGTCCTTTCTCCTGCCTTTCTCCTGCTGATGGCCCCTGAATGGGATGTGATTTCCCTCGATGTTGGCTCTCATGCTTCACCTCTGTCAGGGGTGGTGGTGGTGTCTCTTTTTTCAGCCCCTTCAGCATCCCCGATGAGTGTCTGGGATCCCAGCAGCAGGTGACACCAGCCCTTGTCCTCCAGAAAGGGGACTGGGGGCATCTCTTAGAGCAGGGAATTCCTACAGCCTCAATCACAGGCTCTGCTTTCCCCCAGCATTGGATTCCCAGGGATGGATGGATGTTGGGAGGGTAGCGGAGGGAGGAAGACTCTTACTCCAGGTATGGGATTTGGCCACCTCGGCACCGAGGCTCTCCCTTCCCTGCTTTTTTTTTTTATTTTCTTGGCTTGCCCGAGCATCGGGGCGAGCTGCCTTTGCCAGCCTGCGTCACGCCAGCACCACGGGGAGTTTGCACAGCGTTGATCCGCTCCCCCTAACCTTTCCGCTAACGAGGAGGCAAATGCCTGGGATGGCTGCGGCGCTGGAAGGTCAGAGCCCTCGCAGCCCGACGGCCCCGCGGCTCTGCTGGGCAGCCCCATCCTCCTCACTTCTTTCCCGAGTCCTTAGTGACGTTTTGGGGTGCAAAGAGGAGCTTGGGAATGGAAGCTCTCCGTGGAAATCGTGTGTCCGGGCTGGTCCCATGGGCTGGAGAAATGATGAGCCATAAAGCGAAGCCTTCGTCTAACGAACGGGCGGTCGTTAACTCCACACAAAGTGTTCTCAGGTCTCGAATGCAGAAAAACACCCAATTCCTCCCCCCCGGCTCCTCTCCCCCGGCCTTGCAAATGCTGCTCGTTTAATTAGGGTACCGGGGAAAGACTCATCCATCCTTATGTGTCCGGTGCGTCCTCGTCTCCCCACGTGAAATTCGGGCCATCAACCACTGGCAGCCGCCGTCGCAGCGAGGCGCTCCCGGCCGGAGACAGGTCTTTAAATCATCCCCGAGCACTGGGAAAATTGCAGACAGCTCGAGAGTGAAAATGAAAAGGCAAAATGCTGTTCCCGGAGCTTTCGCCCTGAATTATTAGCTCGGTTTTAATAATAAGTTACACACAAGAAAAAATGAAGCGGCTCAGGTGTTTTTTGGGGGGCAAACTGGTTCTGTGGATGCTGTGAAGCGGTGCCCTGGTGGTCCCTGGCTTCTCTGGCAGCCTTTGGGGACAGGGACTGATGTGCCCTGGGAAGATGGGTTGGGACAAGAGGAAAAAAAAAATCCCAATCCTCTTTCAAGAGTTTCAGTGCAGTTCCCAGATGCGGGAGCTGGGATTGAAGCTTTTCATTCATGTTTCTGGAGGCGGTGGGGAAAGCAGCAGTGGGGAAGATCCCGCTCTGTCTCCTCTCTGCTGGCTCCATCGCTTCCGTGGGCTAATACCCGGCTGGCATTAGCAGGGCAAACTCCAGACTGTTTTCCCTGCCTTATTCTGGGGTAGTTTGTCTAAATCTCGCTTGTTTAGGATGAATCACTCCAGCGCTGCTGGTTGTGACCTGCTGGCCACCATGCTCGCTGAGCTTCTGCAATTCCCCTTTTATTGGTAAAAAGGAGAAGTTGCTTTTTCTGCCTTTTTTTTTTTTTTTCCTTTTCTCTGGGATCACAGATTGCAAATAATGATTACCTTAAACACAGGCTATTTCACAGCTTGCTGGTGCTTTCAGGGATGGGATCACTGGGCGTTCAGTGCCGGTGACACCGTGAGCCAGGCAAGTCCTGGGTTGCCGTGGTCCAATGGGTGCCTTAATTTAAATCTCCTTAATTTAAGTCTCCTTAATTTAACCCCCCTGTCCCCTTTCTCATCTTTATCTTTTTTTTTTTTTGTGGGTGAGGTCTTGCCGCAAACTCAGGGTTGGTTAGATGTGCTTGCTATGGGCTGGATCTTCGTCCGTCGAGCTGTGATAGATCCCATTTTCTCTTGTGCCCAATTCTACAAGGGCACACAGAGCACAAGGAGCTGTTTGCACCAGACACTTGTAGCTGAATCCATATTCCTGGGTTTATTGGTTTCTGTTCGCTGCTTTTTTCTCCCGTTTCCTTTCCATTGGGATATTTATAGCCAGTTCAACCCTGCTTCCCCTCCTCCTCTCCCTCCTACCTCCCCAGGTGCTGCCTTGAGGAGGCAGGTAGCTCATTCCCAGCGAAGGATGCTGTCAGGGTTTTGCCCAAGGGCACAGGGATAAAACTTCCTACAGGAACAATTTGCTGCAGAAATTTTGCTGAACTGGCCAAATTGGATGGTTTCAGGGGAGCAACCGGGCTCTCCCTCGCTTGCTTCCAGCTCCATCCCATTGCTTGGGCAACCCAAAAATGTTCTGCGAGGAAAATTTAAACTGCCGATCCTTCATCTTCTGGACTGGACCGGGACCAGATTTGGGCATTTCTGGCAATAGCAAAGTATCATTTCCCCCACACACAGTTTCTTCCATATGTGACTCCTATAAGAAGCCCAGGGAGTTTGCTGACACCAAGCCGGGACAGCGGAGGGTCTGGGCGCGTGGTGCAGGAAAGCAGGGAGCAATCCAGGAGCCTGGAATCTGCCCGGCTGCTGGCAGGACCCAGCAACCTTTCCCCCAATTTGAAAAAGTGCTTTTAGGGTAAAAAAAAAAAACAACAAACCCAACAACCCAAACCCACAGCAACAGCAAGTCAGTAGACGCGGTGCCATCTGTGTCTGCAGCATCACACAGCGGGGACAAGCCACCCGAGGGGGCTGCCCTGCACGAAACCCCCCCCAGTGCCTACTCTGGGCAGCTGAAAGTGGTGGTACGAGCCTTCCTCCTCCCTTCCTCCCCCCTTCCTCCCCCTCGGAGAGGAATGTCCTGTTTCTCTTAGGAACAACATATCTCCTTGGCATCTCTCTCTTGAGAAGCTTTGATTTCTTTTCCAACTGTGGCTCTCCGGCCTCGGCAGCGTGTCTTGGATATTTCTTTCTCCCCGTGGTCCCCCTCCCATTGATCCCAGGGGAAAGGCTGGTTGGAAGTCTCTCCGGCAGCCCCGGGCAAAGGGGATGAAGGGCTGGGGGCAGCGGGTTGCCGGTTCATTTGTTTTCCTCGATGGGGCTTCAAAAAAGTGATGGGCTGATGGGTTCGGAGTCTCAGGGGGGCAATTTCCCTGGCAGCATCCAAGTTGTGTCACCTCTCTGCTTGGCTCTGTGACGACAGTGTTGATTTGAATTCTTCCAACTTAAGACTGATTTAAATGATGGTGAAGTTGGGGGGTGGCGTGTGGGAGTAGAGCACTGAGCGCTATTCTTTTTCGGTTGTCATATGCCTCCATAAAGACTTCTGCCTTGGGGATTTGCATAGATCCCTGGTCCAGATTGCGCTACAAAACCCACCGGTGGTCTGCAAAGCTATGGCAACGGCTTCTGCGCCGAATCACGTGAAGCTGGAAAGTTTAGGTGTGTTTGCAAGTGTTCGTGCTGTGGCCGTTCCTCTTTGGTTTGGGGGCTGCAGCCGGGGCTTGGAGGGCAGCTGGGAGTCCCCCCTCCATTCCTGACCCACTGCATTCCCCCTCCTCTGCAGCCCCATCCCCTGGGAGATGCCCAGACCCATTCTATTCTATTCTATTCTATTCTATTCTATTCTATTCTATTCTATTCTATTCTATTCTATTCTATTCCATCCTCCTCCAGTTGGTGCCACTTTGCCGAGCGCTCCCAGCCTCTCGTTTGAGACCGCTCTAATTTGATGGAGAGGTGGTGAGGTCAGAAAAAAAAAAAAAAAAAAAAAAAAAGCCCCATTCTCCATGCTTTTGTGAAAAATAGGTGTTTGGGTAATGACCTCACGGGGAGGGAGGCAGCAGAACGAGCTGATCTCCTACCAGTGAAACCGCAGGAGCCAAAGGGGGGGGGGGGGGAATCGTGCAAATGTCCCAGCCACAGGGAAAGCTTAATTCGGTGGTTGTAATTGCTGAGGACACGCACATCTGTAGGAAAGCAGGCTCCCTTCCTCGCACTGCTCCCAGAAGGGCTTGTTTGTTTAATTTTATCTCGCGGAGAAAATTATAAAAAGGAAAAAAAAAAAAAAAAGAGAAAAATAAAAAAAAACACCACCCTGTGGTTTTGCTCAGCTGCAGCACAAAACACCCGCCCCAGCGGAGCCCGGAGACGCCGGGGACAGAAGCCCTCGCCTGAGCCCAGGTATTTCCATGGGGAAGAGGGGCTGCAAAGGGGCCCTGCGGTGGCTGATGCTCTGCCAGGACCCCGCTGCCTGCCCGTGCGTGGCTGGGCAGGATGGAGCCGGCTGCAGGAATCACCAGATCTGGGGAAATCCAGACATCACACTCTGCTCTCCCTCCTTCCACCCCGTGCTGGTCAAACCCCATTGCCCAGAGCAGCCAGACCCGTAAAAGTGGGAGGTATTTGCCCTCTGGGAGGCTGGAGGAGGACAGGGGGTCTCACTGGGAACCTCGGCACGGCAGCCTGGCTTGCCCAGGTGCCAGCAATGCACTTTCTGAGCGAGCAAGAGTGGGTGAGGTTGCATTTTGGGGCCAAAAAAGTTGAGCTCTTTGTGATGGTCGGTGCTTTGCAGGCTGCCGTCTAAACCCTGCCGTGGCGAGGGCTGGCGAGGGCTGGCGCGGCTGGGTAAGGTGGGAGCGCTTGGGCTCTGGTTTCAGCTCGTTTTCTTCGCTGTCATTAGTTTAAATTTCCGAGGGAGCCTGGGCTTGGCATCAGACGCTGACATCCTTTAATTTAGCAAATGTAAAAATGGGACCTTTTCCAACTGGAGCGATTAGAAACGTCCCGCTCCGTTCCCCATCCGCGGTGCCGGGCGCTGGCCGGGCCCTGGCCCCGTGCTGTCAGCCACCCCGCTTCTCCCCCCGCCACCTCCCAGCCCCCAACCCACCCCCCCTCACCCCCTCTGAGCCGGCGTGACTGTAGCTGAGACCTCCCACACTCGTCACACGGGTGTGACGGCCCGTCATCGCCATTCCTGCCCATTCCTCAGCGCTGCTGATGGACCTGGCTGGCAAAGAGCAACAGGGTGGGGGCTGGATGCAGGAGAGGGGCTTGCCAGGCGGGGAGGGATGGGGCTGTGTCCCCCCACACCCCGTGACACCCTCCCGCAGCACCCGCCGAAATCCCCTCCCCACCAGTAACACCCCTTTGCCCTGACAAGGGCCTTCTCCACCTCCGGGTTTGCGTATAATGGCGTGTGTCCCCCCTAAGCCTCTTAATGAGGGTTAAGAGGCTAACGGGCTTATTACCAGCAATTATTTCCACAGCCCTGCAGGTGTCCCTGAACACGGTGGGGGCCCCCCCATGCCCGCCCCGCAACATCCTGCTGGTACCTGGGATGCCATGAGATTGTCAGTTCTCAGCCAGCTGCCCAAATATAATCCAGGGGGTGTTTTGGGGGGTGGCTTTATACCCTGTTAGGAGGCTCCAGGTTGTGTGGTCTTGGGAGGGGAGTTGGGGGGGTGGCATCCCTATGGATACTTCATCCCTATGGATACTTTATCCCTATGGATACTTCCCCCCCCCCCTCCACCCCCCCCCCCAGGCCCTGGTCCCTCTTGCTGTACCTCCAGAGCGGCTCTGCAGCATCCCTGGGCGGTCGCCTGGAGACGGCCGTGGCGGGTTGCCACAGCGACGGAGCCTTCCCTCAGCATCCCTCCAACTCCGCCGCCTTGGCCGAAGTTGGGCGAGAGGAAAATATCCCGGGGAGAAGACCCTCCCCCCCCCCCCCCCCGCAGGGTGGCAAGCACAGGGCTGGGGAAACTGAGGCACGGCTGGTGGCCCTGCAGGCAGCCGAGAGGTGATGGAGGAAGTTTCGGAAGCTCCTGTGGGTCTAATGGGGCAAAACGTGGTGGAAATGGGGCTGGGGGAGGGCAGGGGGTACCCGCAGTCGCTGGGGGGGGGGGGTGTGTGTGGGGTGTCAGTGCTTTGTGGAGGCAGGTGCTGGTGCAGCATCTCCGCACCAGTCGTCCCAGCAGCGGCGGTTGATAGTCACCATGGCAATGTCAGCTGCGCTCGGGTTGTCATCTGCTTTGACATCCAGCGCGTGCCGGGATGGGCTGGAAGGTGGGGGGGAGAGGGGGTGCACACCCCCGGGGTGTGGGGGTGTGGTGGTGGTGGGGATCAGCCACCCAAAGCCCAGCCAAAAACCTGGGCTTCCCCCACAGCGGGCAGGAGGAGCGGCCGCGATGCCACCAAGGTCCCTCATGGTTTGAGTCCCACGGTGGTGGCGCGGGGTGATGCTTGTCCCTGGGAACCCACTGCAGTGAGGGAGAGGAGGGTGAAGCCCTTTGGGGTGACACCGGTTGCTGTGCCCCCCCCTCCTGTCCCCCAAGCCTATAATTACAGCCGATGTCCATGGAGGGCGAGGAGAGCTTACGTAACTTCGGCGTTTGGAAAATTCTTTCTGCTCCCTTATCGCTTTATAAATACCTCGAGCCCGGGTCAGGCCAGGCTGGGGGGGAAGGTGATGACATGGGCTACAGCCGGTCCCCACGCTCGGGCCCACCCAGCCGCCCTGCCTCAGTTTCCCCCTCTTTATGGGCAAAAGCATCCCATGCCGCTGTGCTAAGGGGAGGGCTCCTCGCTGCTGGTGTCAGCGCTGGCAGGACCAGCAAAGTGTTTTTCACCTCCAACTGGTGAAAACTGGAAAAGGAGGGCAATTTTTCATCCCCCCCTGGAAAAAAGCTTGAAGGTCCTTTTTGGGCCATGGCCACCATGAAAAGCCAAGTTGAAAGCACCAGGGTCCTGCCTGCGGGCAGTGACTGCCTTGCCCTAATTTGGTGTCACATCTCACCCTACGACCCCCCAGGTCTGAATTTGTCCCATCCTTCTGGCTGGTCCTTCATGCCCTAAAAAATCTCTGGGTTGGGGCCGTGCGGTGCCATAGCCGCTGCATTTTCTCAGCAGGGTGCTGGTGCTGGTGGTGCTCCCCATGTTCCCCCTACTCCCCATGTTCCCCCTACTCCCCACAGCATCCTCGCAGCCCTCCTGACCCCCCACCGTTGAGGGTACCGGTGATGTTGTGAGTCCTGAGCATCACTGGTGGCCGCTGTGGGGGGTCTGGGGCTGGAGGTGGGGGGGGGTTTGGAGCAGAGCCCCCCCTCCTCCAGCTCACGTGTGCTTGCATTTATGCCACTGGCAAAGTTACCTCCCCATGGGGATGTTGGAGGGCGGCCGGGGCCGTGTCGATAGGAGTGTGCACCGCAGCCAAGGGCGGCCGGGCCGGCGTTGTGTAACTCTCCGTGTGACTCTTCACTGGGGGCATGTCACCCCGTCCCACTCTCCCCGGTGCCACCAGAACCCGGCCGCTTCCCCGGCCGCTCGTCACCCTTGCACCGTGCCCACCCGGTGCCACCACAGCCGCCTGGCCACACTGGGATGCTGCCTTTACAACCCCCCAGGGATGCTGGCGGGCAGGAGCAGGACCCTGGGGGTTAGGTAGGCTGTCATGGCTGGCCATCGCCTTCCCCCCCTGCCCCCAAAACCTTCCCTGGCTGGTGTTTGGGGTTTTACCTGCTGGAGAAATGGTGCCCTGATCTTCATCAAGCCGTGTGGGCACACACAGCGATGCCCGGGCTCGCCGACACCGGGCTTTGCATTTCCCTTGTTTATTGTAGGGTTGCCCAGGAACACACGTGGAGATTTTTTGCCAAGAAAAAAAAAAAAAGAAAGAAAAAAAAGCATTCCTGGCTACTACTTTGTTGCTTTAATGATCCTGCAGCGTGTGCCTGAGCGGGTGACCCATCGGTGGGTGCACCTGGGCTGTGCCGAGGAGCACAGGAGGGAAGACAACCGGGTGTGTGCCGAACCTCCCCAGCTTCAAAATGACTTTTTAAAGGCCCAGACTTTTTAAAGGTCTCTGCTCGCAGGGTCTGCAGCTGCCAGGCCCCTTAGCGAAGGGTTGAATGACAGCACCCGAGGCTGGGGCACAGAAATAATGAGAAGGGAGTTATTTTGGGGACTTCCATGTCTGCCCGGAGGGTACCTTCGTGGCCACCCCCGTTGGAGCAGGGCTTGCCAAACGAAGTGGGTACCCTGGGCAATGGGGATGGGCTGGCAGGTAGTGATGTCGGGCAGAGATTTGACTTCTTGCTGCTGGGGCCGGGCTGAGAGGGCACCCGGGGCTGGTACCCACCAGGGAACGATGGAGGATTAATTGAGCTGCTGATCCCTGATAGCGGGAGGGGATGGGAGCAGTGACACCCCCCCCCCCCCCGGCGTTACGCAATGCCTGTGCTAAATCTTCACCGCAGCAGATAAAGACGATCCCCAAAATACCCTGCCCTGCCTTTGCCGCCCCTGCAGCTACTTGGGTTTGGGGGTCATGTCTGCAGTTTGGGGGTGCCCAGCTCCCCTGTGACATTGGGGCAGGGTGGAAAGGGCAGAAACCTGGGGCTGCCCAGCCCAGCATCCTGCCGTGGATCCTCTGGGAAGGAGGTGTTCTCCGACCAGACTCAGCCTGAGGAATGAGAGCATTAAAAGGAGCCCTTGTAGGATTTAAAAGAAATTCTTGAACTGGTGTGGGCAGAGCTGTGAGCTGGAGGAAAACCAGTAGCAGCAAAGCAGTGCAAAGGCCTCTTCATCTTGAAGATGCTGGGCAACGTCACTTATCGTCGTCCGTCCCCCCCCCCAGAAAAGGAGGGTGATTTCTCTTCCTCCCCTGGGGAAATGCTTGAATATGGGGTTTGGGTGGTGGCTGGCCATCATCGAACAGCAACATCAAAGAGCCGAGGTCCTGCCTTGGACCACCAACTGCCTTGCCCCTCCGTCTAGTGTCTGATCCTCCAGGTTTGAAGCTGTTGTAACCCTTCTGGCAGGTCCTTTGCATCTCAGAAATCCCCTTTGAGCTGCCCCTCTTCCACCGTTGAGATACCTTGGGCTTCTTGCCCTGCCATCGCCGCAAGTTCGCTCCCTACCCCTTAGGGTTGATGTCCCCCCCCATCGCTGGCAGTGGCTCCCCATGAGCCATGGCCGAGGTGCCAGCTCCTGTACATGTAGGGAAGAAGAGAGGCTGTAATCTGAGCTGGGGAGTAATTAGCCAGGACGGCGGCGGCGGCGGCGTGCTGCCCCGGCAAAGCCTCGGCCGCCGGCACCGGGTTCAGCATCTCCGGCTCTCGCTGCCATCGTAGGGTAAGTAGGGCCAGGAGGGTGCTCCTCTGCGCCAGGCATGGCATGGTCTTCCTCCCCATCCTCTTCCTCCCGGGGATTGAAAATCAAATTGAGGGCTCCATCCACAGCTTCGCCCAGGGCGTGAAGGGCTTCTTCTGGGGTGGAAACGGCATCTTTACCTTCTTGGCCAGGAAAATGGCCCCGGGATAACGGGGGTTGTATTTCTCCACCCAGAGCTGAGCGGGATGGAGAAAGGTTAGAAGGAAAAATAAATACAATACGAGAGTGGAGGATGCGGATGAGAGGTTGGTGGCTCAACCTTGCGTGCATTCCATCTCCTCCATTGATGGAAGGAGCTGGCTCTCCCGCTCTTCTCCGTGCCCATTCCCAGCTGGATCACGGCCGCGGGGAGAGCGACGCCGAGCGCCTCGGCACCGGCTGCAGCCGTATG
>JAOQGH010000069.1:4448433-4514975 GCA_025769975.1 Gallinago jamesoni | reverse complement strand
ACGGCTGCAGCCGGTGCCGAGGCGCTCGGCGTCGCTCTCCCCGCGGCTCCAACGGGGTAGAGCCATCGCTCCCAAACCTGCCCAGGAGACACCTCTCCCAGAAATATATTTTTTTTGGGGGGGAATAAATGATTTGGAATAATTGATGCCTGTGATACCCCGAGGGATGCTGCCCGGGCACGGCTCTGGTGGTACCTGCGGGGTGGGAGCCCCTCGGTGCTGCAGCCCTCGACTTCCATCTCCATCCGACGGGTGATAAAAAGTGGCTTGAAGGCATTTGCCCTTTAAATCTTCTTTTCCCTTTTCTTCCCACACTGCTTTTTAGCACCCTCCGGGCTGGGATGGGGTGTGTTGCCTTCTCCATGAGCTTCTTGGAACGTGCCGGATGGGAACCCACCATCCCTCATGGGAAGGCAAAGCCCTGCCAGAGATCCCAGCGATGGCACAAGCTGGGTGCAGGATAGGCAGGAGCGTGGCCAGCTGATTTTTGGCTCTGCCATCATCTGCCCACGGCCCCCGTGGCTGGCATTTGTCCCTGGGATGGTTTGGGGCTGGGACTGGAGGCCGGCACGTACCCAGATTTGGGAACGTGGAGGAGAGATCAGGGCCATGTGATGGAGGAGGGTGCACGGGGAGGGCACAGAGACACCCCAAGGTCATCCATTCGAAAACACCCCCTGGCCCGCGTGGTCCAGGGATGGGGCTTTTTGGAAGGGGACTTGTTTGGGGACTTGCATGGGGACTTGCACATCCCACCGACGGGCCAGGAGATATTTCAATTCAAATTCAATTCAAATTCAATTCAATTCAGATCCCCAGACAACTCCCAGCCACGAGTCCCACCATGGAGGGGGGTTCATCTTCGCCCTCCAAACACTCCAGTGACCCCATAGCCCCTTCCTCCACCCAGCACCAGACACCTCCATCACTGGTACCCCAGCCTCACCGGCTCTGGGAGGCTCCCGGGACACCCCCAGTCATGGCAGCAGGACGTGGGGAGAGAGGAGAGGGCATCACCACCGCAGAGCCTTAATTCCCAGGGCTGCGGGGCTGCCGGGAGCAGATCTCTGACGTCCTGGGGGGGGGACAAATCCTGCGGGGCTCGGGGTCTGGGGCATCAGCAGGCTGGGAAACCTCCCCTCCCCCTCGTTAAATCCCTTCCCCAGCGCAGGACAGTAGGTTACGGGACTCGACAAGAGGTTGGATTTAAGGAGATTACAACTTCTCCCCCAGGATAATCTAGAAATTCAATTAAAACTCTCTGTCTCTCGCCCGGGCTGCAGCAGGGCCACGGGGCACCCTGCGCCCCGGAGCCATGGCCGAGGAGCGCTGGGGAGACCCCCCCGGGGGTGCACCAGGTAAGGGCTGACCCCCTCCTCCCAAGGGCTGGCCGGAGCCCCCCCCCTACCTAGGGGGTGGCTGGGACTCTGCCCCTTCCCAGGGTGATTTGCCGGGGTATTAACACCCGTCCTCTGAGCGGGGGCAGCCGGGACTGGCTGCGGGGGGGTTATGGGGGGGCTGCAGGGAAGGGGGCGCAGGTATCCTGGAGATTTGGGTAAGGGCTTCGCAGGGACAGGGCATCCTTCAGCATCCCCTGGCATTTTGGGGCATCCTTCAGCAGCCCCCAGTATGGACGGACCCTGCCATGGCCTTCGTCCCCCCCTTGCCCTCATCCTCACCCCCAGTTGTGTCCTTCTGTCCGGCTGTCCGGCTGCAAGCGGACAAACAGCCAGCATTTCCCAGGCGAGTGAGATGGGATTTCAGGACCCAGTGGGGCAGCAGGGCTGGCTGCAGGATGGGGGGGCTGTGGGTGCTGTAGAATCCGCCCCCCCCCTCCCCCATCCCCCTGTGCTGCAGCCAGGTGGGGGGGACAACACCTGGGAGCGTTGAGGGGGCATCAGGGGGGATGTACAGCCTCAGGGTCCTGCCGCTGCAGGGTGGGGGTGCTGGAACAGGGGCTGGGTTCCAGGGCTGGAACACACAGGGAGTCAGCCGGGTTGGGATGCTCGGTCCCCCCAGCCATGCCATGGATTTGGGGACCAACCCTGTGCTCAGGGCAGCCTCCGAAGGGATCTTTCCCAGGATCTCCTCTGATCCAGGGCACATTTAGCAGGACTTTTAGGGTGCTTAAGCACAAGCCGCATGGCCCCAGCGGTGCCGAGAGCTGCACGTGGCCCCTTTCCTCCTCCCGTGCCCGCGGTGGCATCTGCACGTGGCTCGGGGGGACGGGGATGAGCCAGCACCTCTCCGGGCACCCTGTCACCTCCGGTTCTCCCACCAAGGGCCTTCCTTATCCCTCGTGCCTCAGTTCCCCTCCTGTGTGTGCAGACAGTGATGTCTCGGCTGCTCACCAGCACTAGGGGGGAAGGTGGGAGTCCAGCGGGGGGCTGTCCGTGCCTGTGGCTGTTTTCTACCCACATCCCTGCCAAAACAGCAAGTTTTTTCTCTCATTTAGAATGCGCTGTGGTGGGAGCCTCTCATCTCTCCTCCCCGGCAGGGGGTTGTTTATCCTCTGGATTCATCAGGGCCCGGTCTGCTCCGTGCCAAACTTTTATTTATTGGGAAGTACCCAAAACCAGAGGGTTGGAGGAGGGGGTTATTTGGGCAGCAGCGCTGCCCAAAACTGTGGGGATTGCTCCTGGGTGCTCAGTGCCAGGTCGTTCCATCGGGACGGGGTGAGCAGGAGAGGTTTGGGCACCATCGGTGGCTCCGGCACGTCCGCAGCCCCACACCGGGATCAGAGCTCCCTCCTCTCCGGTGACATTGCCGTCCCGCTGCTGGGGCATGAAGGGCATCGCTGCGGGAGACAGCAGCCTTATCTCCCGGCACAGGGCGGGCAGCAGCACCGAGTGTCACCTCCTCGCGCCGTCCCCTCCCGGATGGTGGCTTGTCCCACCCCTGTGGCCAGGGGACCTGTATCCCCCGGCTCAGCTCCTCTGAGTCCCCCCAAATTGGGTTGATTCCACCCAAATGCAACCTGGTTGCCTGTACATCTCTGCGAGCCAGGAGAAAATCCATGCTGGGAGGATGCAGGAGGGGGATGGCAGCCCCGATGGCCCCGAAACGCGTCCCCCCCCTCCAGAGGTGCAGGGAAAGGTGTGATGATAAATCACATCGACATATCCAGCCGACTCTAACTAATGACCTCCCTGGCTCTCGACACATTTTTCCCAGCACGGCTGGCTGTTCAGAATATTGTTGTAACATTTATCTCTCTTTTCTTTTTTTTTAAAAAAAAAAAAAATTAAAATAAAAAATAAAATTAGCCGTGCAGTTGGCAGATTGCTGGAGACACTTGGATTCTCTGCGGGAAGCTGCTCCGTGGTGGGAGTTCGGTTGCTGCAGTTTGGTGGCAGGAGTCCTTGTCCCTAATGTCAGCTCGTTAGCCGGGGCGGTCGGCGGCGTCGCTGTGTTCCGAGCCCGCGGGGAGCTGTGGGACACCCCTTCCCGCTATTAATATTACGGACCCGCTTTGTTTCCGCCGTGTTAACGCTGTTTGGGCCACACAGGACGCGTGGCACCAGCGGCAGGGGAACGACCCCGGGTCCTGCCCCCCAACACCCAGCGCCGAGGCTGGGGCTGGCAGTGGGATCCAGGGGGGGCAGCGGTTGTGTGTGTGTGTGGAGTTTTGAGTTTGTTCCCAGGGGGGTAAAATTGTGATGCTCAGGGGTGCGAAACTCCTGGGGAGGAGGAGGAGGAGGAGGCAGGGAGGGGGAGGCAGGCTCCTGTAATAGCAAGACCTCAGGGTAGCTCTGGCCGTGGGGAGGTGCTGGGGGATGCTGGAGGATGGCACTCCTGACCCAAGGGGACTCAGGGCACCCCATGGGGCTGCTGTCCCCACCGGTGCCCGCGGCAGAGCCCGTCCAGCCCCGGGTTTCCACGCGTTCGCACGAGCCCTCTCCCAGCCCGAGCCTCCCGCCGCGGCAGCGTGGGGTTCCAGCCTTCAAATTAAAACCAAACCAGAAATTCAGCTTTCAGCAAACTCGAGAAAGCGTATTTCCAAACAAAACTGTGCTAAATAAAGTACGAGCCGCAGGCGGCCGCCTGCTCCGGCAGAGCCACTTTGCTCGCCTTTATTTAGCTGCCATCTCCCCGTGCTGCCGCTGCCGGCCCAGGGCTGGGGGGGGGGTTGTCCCCCCCCCAAGAGCTTTGGTGCTTCGGGGAGGGCTCAGTGTATGTGGGTGTCATGAGACCTGCCCTGTCCCCAACAGCAGGGGCTGCCCTGGCATCCCCCAAAGCAGAGGGTTCCTTGATGTCCCTGGTACTCAGGTAGGGGGAAAGGAAGGAAGGAAGGAAGGAATGAAGGTAGGAAGGAAGGAAGGAAGGAAGGAAGGAAGGAAGGAAAAATAAGGGAGAGAGGAAGAGAGAGAGAGAGAGAGAGAAAGAAAGAAAGACTAAAATAAGGAAGGAGAGAAAGAGAAAAAACAGAGAGAAAGAGGAAGAGAGAAGAGAGAGAAAGAGGGAAGAGAGAGAAAAATGGAAAGAAAGAGGGGAAGGAAGGAAGGAAGGAAGGAAGGAAGGAAGGAAGGAAGGAAGGAAGGAAGGGAAAAAGAAAAACTAAAAATAAGGAAGGAGAGAAAGAGAGAGAAAACAGAGAGAAAGAGGAAGAGAGAAAGAGAAGAGAAAGATGGAAAGAGAGAAAGAGGGGAAAGGAGGAAGGAAGAAAGGAAGAAAGAAAGAGAGAAAGAAAGAAAAAGAGAGAAAGAGAGAAAGAGAGAAAGAAAGAAAGAGAGAAAGAAAGAGAGAAAGAAAGAGAGAGAGAAATAAATAAATGAAAGAAAGAAAGAAAGAAAGAAAGAAAGAAAGAAAGAAAGAAAGAAAGAAAGAAAGAAAGAAAATAGATGGAGAAGAGGAAAGAAGAGAGAAAGGAAGAACAGAGGAAGAAAGAAAGGAGGGAAGAAGAAGGGGGAAGGTGGAGGGGAGCGGTGGTGGCCGGGCAGCCCGAGCGTCCCTGGGAGCGTCCCCCCCGGTGAGGGCAGCCTCCGCCGTCACCCGGGCACGTCTCCCCTCCCAGCACAGTTAATCCAGACCCCAGCTAATCCGCTCGCAGGTCACAGGGAGCTCATTGCATTTTGTTCACTTCTCAAATGCATCTAGAATTAATTAAAAAAAAAAACCAACCCAACAGTAAATTCATCCTGTGGCCGTAGCCTGCGGTGTATTCCCCTGTGTTGAGCCGGAGGGGTGATGGAAAAGCAGCCTTTTCTGACTCCAAACGCTCAGCTTTCGTTAAAAAAGGAGTGAGGTTAATTAATATAGTTGGTGTGGTCAGGAGGAAAACTCAGGACGGACAACCAGGCTGGATTTTGGCAACGTGAGCCTGCAGCCAGCCTGACACATCAGCTCTGCGAGGCCTCTCTGGTCCCGTTTGACTTCCAGTGACTGTGAGATTGTGAATATTAACAATTCCTCAGGAATATGGTTTAGTAATTTTTATTTCCTTGCTTCTTATGTATTTCTTTTTGTCAGAGTTAGGTTGATGGTTGGACTAGATGATCTTTAAGGTCCCTCCCAGCCTAGGCGATTCTATGATTCTAATTAATATTAATTGTTTTGCCTATTTTGCTCTTCCCCGTGGGCTGTGAGGAGGGAGAGGATCTTGTTGTGCTGACTGCCCCAGCCCGGTGTGTGCAGTCGCTCGGTCTCCCGACACACCGACAAATCACCGTGGGGCTGGAAAAATCAGCTTTGGGGAGAAAAACTCTTTCTGCCTGGATTGCAGCAGGTGGGAACACGCTGTTTGGCGGATAAGTTGGTGGCACGTGTGGATCTGTGTCCAACCTGGGAGGTCTAGGCAGGCTTTTAGGGCTCCCGCTTGCAACACTGGGTTTCTGCAGGGATTCCCGAGTCGCAGGCTGGATTTTGGGGAGAATTGCAGTAAAAGGCAATGCAGGGTATCGTCGTTAGCCGGGCTGATGCAGCCCCAGGCAGGATGTGCCTGGCAAAGCTCCCGGGTGCTGGGCTGGCCCTGGCCACCGTGTAATGGAAAGGGTGTGCTTGTCCCAGCTTGTCCCCGGGCGCTGGAGCTGATTGCAGGGATCGATGGCATCGATCGGGCCAGCGGATCCGATGCAGCACGTACAGCCCGGCGGGTTCACTCCTGGGACAGGGGGATGGGGTGTCGTGGGGGGCTCCCCCCCCACACCAGGTTGCTGGTCTTGTTGCCAGTCAGGTGGTTTCATCCCCACTGACACATCCCGTGTCGCTAAATAATAGGAGGAGCTGGGGCAGAGGGTGGTTTGGGGACCATTCCTGCAGTGCCAGCTCTTTAGGGTGCTCGGGATGTGCCACGTGGCTTCTCCACATCCCTGTCCGCCACCTGATGTAGCCCCACATGCCATCACAGAGAGGGCAGGCATCCAGGTAGGGGGTTCCATTGGGTTCCCCCACCATGGGCTCACCTGCACCAGGAACCCCCATCCAGCTTGGGCCACCTCTCCCATGTCCACACCACTTCTCTCCCAGGCAAAGCTGAGTGTAGATCCTTGACCTTGCAGCTGAGGCCTCCAGAAGGGAACCAAACAGCTCCCCATTCCCCAGCGGCACTTGTCCCTTCATAAGAATTCGCCAGAAAAACCTATCTGTGACCGTAGATGGCTCCATGTCCCAATGGATGCGTTGGGAAAGTTCCTGTTTGGGACATCTGCCCCGAGTGAGTGCCTTCCCTGGGCTTTCTCCAACCGCCTGCACGTTGGCCATGTCCTCTCCCATCCCCAGGCTGGGGGACAGAGGTTAAATCCACATCTCCCTCTGGTTTCCCTCGACCCCAGAAGAGCTGGTGCTCAGGAGGTCGGGCGAGTGCTGCTGCGATGTGCTGGGCAGCGGTCCATCTGGCACGGGCAATGTGAACTGATGTAGCCCCTTTCAGGCGTACCTTTATTAATATCTCTGGGCTAAGGAGAGCAGCTTGGCCTCTCCACGTTCCTCTCCAGCAGCCTGACCCTGCTCCAACAGCAGAGCTCATGAGAAAAGTGAAGGGGAGAGAGTCCAGTGCTACCCAAGGTTCTTCATTGCTGGTGTCATTGAGGGTTCCCACAAATGCTGGATCTACCCAGCAACGTTTGCTCGCTCACATTGTACTATGAAAAACAAAGTCTAAGACCTTTTTCCTTCCTCATGTATGTTTTTTGGGAACAGCCTAGCCATGGGAAGGAGAGTAAGGATGGTTGGGGGGGTCCTCGCTCAGTATGCAGCCACCCACCACATCAGACCCACAGCTAAGCACCTTGGGTCCCTTTGTCCAAAGAGGTAACAGCCGTGTCTTTGTTTTCTCATTGCAGAGCCTCTCACGGGATCCTCGTGGTGACGTGGCAGCCAAGACGTGGAAGCTTGGGACTTCTCTTCCACTGCAACAGAATCTGGGGGGTGGGCAGGGGTGGGCCAGGGGGACGCTGGGAGTCGCAAGACCCTTCACCTTCACTGTGGGCTTGGCTCAGGGATGACTGCAGGCAGAGTCAACCCTTACAGCATCGTGTCCTCCGAGGAAGACGGGCTGAGGTTGACCACCATGCCAGGTATCAACGGCTTTGGCAACGGGAAAATCCACACCAGGAGGAAATGCAGGAACAGATTTGTAAAGAAGAACGGTCAGTGCAACGTGGAGTTCACCAACATGGACGACAAGCCACAGAGGTACATTGCAGACATGTTCACCACTTGCGTTGACATCCGCTGGAGGTATATGCTCTTGCTCTTTTCTCTGGCATTTCTGGTGTCCTGGTTATTGTTTGGGCTGATTTTCTGGCTAATTGCACTCATTCATGGAGATCTAGAAAACCCGGGTGGAGACGATACCTTCAAGCCTTGCGTTCTGCAGGTCAATGGCTTTGTGGCTGCTTTTCTGTTCTCCATTGAGACCCAAACGACTATTGGTTACGGCTTCCGCTGCGTGACGGAAGAGTGTCCGCTCGCGGTCTTCATGGTGGTGGTTCAGTCCATCGTGGGGTGTATAATTGACTCTTTCATGATTGGTGCAATAATGGCAAAGATGGCCAGGCCCAAAAAACGGGCCCAGACATTACTTTTCAGCCATAACGCAGTAGTGGCAATGAGAGATGGAAAACTCTGCCTGATGTGGAGAGTTGGGAACCTCCGGAAAAGCCACATAGTAGAAGCCCACGTACGAGCTCAGCTAATTAAGCCCAGGATCACAGAAGAAGGGGAGTACATACCCCTCGACCAAATAGACATTGACGTGGGGTTTGACAAAGGCTTGGACCGTATCTTCTTGGTGTCTCCCATCACCATTCTCCACGAGATCAACGAAGACAGCCCCTTGTTCGGGATCAGCCGCCAGGACTTGGAGACAGATGACTTTGAGATCGTGGTCATCCTGGAAGGCATGGTAGAAGCCACGGCTATGACAACGCAAGCTCGGAGCTCCTACCTGGCCAGTGAGATCCTCTGGGGCCACCGCTTCGAGCCTGTCTTGTTTGAGGAGAAAAACCAGTACAAAGTAGACTATTCCCACTTCCACAAAACCTACGAGGTCCCGTCCACCCCCCGTTGCAGCGCCAAGGACTTGGTGGAGAACAAATTCCTGCTGCCCAGCACCAACTCCTTCTGCTACGAGAACGAGCTGGCCTTCATGAGCCGCGACGAGGAAGAGGAAGACGACGACAGCCGGGGTTTGGAGGACCTGAGCCCGGACAACAGGCACGAGTTCGACAGGCTTCAAGCCACGATAGCGTTGGATCAGCGGTCGTACAGGAGGGAGTCGGAAATATGACTCTTGGTCCTTCCAGTGACTTTTCCGAGGGTATTTTTTTTCCTCCTCTAAATCTCTTCCCCTACAACCCGCTCCAATTATGCAGAACAATGCAAGTGCCATAGGAATGCTTGAGAAATTAGTATCGTTCATAGTTTTCAGTTTCATCGCAATAACCACTGAGCGGTCTGCAGGAGGGGACGGCGGCGGCCACGGCGCATCTCCCGCGCCCAGCGCCCGCAGCGGGGCCGGCGGCTCTGGGGGGACGGACGGACGGACGGACGGACGGAGAGAGGAGGGTCCATGGGGCGCGGGCATGAGCTCGCCCCGTGCGGCCCCCGCGGGGCTTTGCTCTCCCCACGGGGAAAAACGCCAGCGTTTTCTTGGAGCCGAGCACTGCGAGATCCAAAAAGAGGAAATATCAGGAAACAAATCTTTCTCTCTCTCTTTCTTTCTTTCTTTTTTTTTTTCTCCTTTTATTTTTTAACTGAGCAGCAACAACAACAAAAAAATTGCTCCTTCCAGCAGGCGGTCTGATTCAGTTGCACAAAAACAACACTTGAAATAACATGCAACATTAACGTACTTCTTTTTAATTTGGGGAAAAATGTTGGGGGGAGGGAGGTGAGAGGGTTTTTAATTTTTTCACCGTACCATTTGGGAGACTGTTTACCAAACTAATAATAATAATAATAACAATAATAATAATAATATTAAATCTGAAAGAAGTGATTCAGTATTTTTTAAAAATGAACAAGGGAATGAATAAGCCACCGGGGTTCTTTGAGGAGGTGACTTGCTGGGCAGATGCAAAAGCTAGAAGTCAAGACTGCATCCAATTTTGGGGTGGTTGTTTTCCACTGGCATGGCTGGATAGGCAGAAAACAGACGTAAGTGGCTGAAGGTCTGTGGCAGCGAAAGCGAGCAGCGTAATTACTGGCAAAGTAGCTAATAAGAAAAAAGCAGACTGTGATAGAAAGAAGCATTGTAAACATGGTAATTAGCTGATTTCTGGAAATATTGATTTTCAAGGTGGAAACTGGTCTGGGGCATCAGCTGCTGAAGTGTTGGGTCTACCCCAACATCTCTGACGGGGAATTCATAAGTTTCACTGTAACGAGGATTAAATAGCGAAAAGCACAAAAAAGGAGAGTGGCAAGCTCTCAAATTTGGGTATTTCTCCACTTTGCCAAGCAATTTGGTGTTTTCTCCCTTGAAAAATCATGTCAAACATGGAAATCAATGTGAAAGTCATCTTGTTGAGTTACACTTCTTCTAGCGCGGGAGCCGTCTCCGTGCCAGGCTGGGATTTATGAATTCCCCGTTCCCTGGAGAGTCCTGCTTCAGAGGCAGATGCTTTCCCGAAAACAACAGATGCCAGTCGAGAAAACCACCCCGTCTTGCGCTTCAACCCGTCCCCGCGTCCCAGCCTCAAGGTGGATTGTGCCTTAGAGATGCAAACTCATCCCACGCCCCAGCCCTCCCCCAATTCCCCCACCACCACCATCTCCTGACACCCCGCTTGCATCCTCCCCGTGGGGCGACATCCCCTTCGCTCTGCCCCCCTCACCCCACCACCCCTCCGCTGCGTTTTGGGCTGGCCTTGATGGCACCTTGGATTAGCTCGTGTGCTTTTGTGCAGGGGGAAAGGAGTCGGGAAGGGGCAGTTCATCCCTTTGTCCCGGCCGTGCTGCTCATTGGTGCTCTGGGAGCCAAAAAATCTGGCTCCCTGCTCCCCGCGGCCACGGGAAAGGCTTCGGTACCCCTGGGTATCCCGCACCCAACCCTGGATGCAGAGCCCCGGCAGCACCCAGCCTTGGGGAGAAGGGGGTCGAGCGCGGGGGTCCCCAGCAGTGTTTCAGCTGTGAGGGGGTCCCGGTGCTTTTCTGCCCCCCTGCCCACATCAGGGAAGCCGTGTCCCAGGGTGACAACTTGCTGTGGCATGTCCAAACATGGGCGGCAGAGGCAGGATTTCTCCTGTGTCCCTCATCCCCATCTCCTTCTTACAAAGGGCTCTGGGGAGCGGCTGCCCCGGTGTCCCCCCCACCGCTGCCCCGTGCCCCCGAGCATCGTGTCTCTCCAGCTGACTGCAGGATGGGGACCAGAGCTTTGTCCCCACAGAGTTTTCTTCCCACCCTCTTCCCACCAGCGTCCATCACCACCATCCCGTGCTGCCCGCCAAGGGGCTGCTCCGTTTTTTGGCTGCCCCTAAAAACCAGCCCCGGGGAAAAAACATCCCCGGGGGCATTGCTGAGAGGGAGCCGGCCATTTCAGCACCGAGCACCCCAAACGGGCTGTCCCCAAAACCGGGGACACCTAGGGACATGCCATCAGGCTCCAGCCACGACATTTGTGTTTCTGAGGCAGCGAACACAAATATCATCCCATCACCAGGTCCCTTTGCTCCCAGGGGAGATGGTTTTGCCACCCGCTTTTTGCCCCATTGCATCTTGGGGGGGGGTGGGAAGGATGGAGGGGGGGGCGGGGAGATTTTGTGTGCGCACTACTTATTTATTTTTTTAAAAAAATGCTTTTACGTGGTTTTAGGTTCTTTTGAATAAATAATAATTATTAAAAAAAAAAAAAGGTGCACATCTTGCTGCTGTAGGGTTCTCAGAGGGTTAATTTCTTTATATATATGTATCACAGTAAATATTTGTATAAAAACGAAAGAGAAATAGAGATGTCTTTAAGTAAATTATTGCTTTTAAAGAAACTTCTATGATTGTACAGTGTTACCTGGGAGAATAGAATAATATATACAGATGTATTTTTAAAGTGCTGCGTAGGAGGATGTGAATGGGGCTGGGGAGCGCCCGTGGCTGGCAGAGTGAGGGAGGGGGGGATTGGACCCTCCCCAGCCCCCCCATTCACTCACCCCCTTCCCTGAACCCCCCACCCCCCCCACCCCCCCAGTGAGGATCTAGCTCTGACGAGTCGTCGTATATATACTGTATAGTCCTCGTCCTGGCCATGGACCACGCCGGTACATAGTCTATAAATATTATTTTTGCCTACCTGTGAGTGCTCTGAGCTACTGGTCTTTTTCCCTACCATCAGGGAGCACTGGGAATGCTGCCCAGCCGTAGTTTCAATCACATGAATTGTCAAAGATAGGGAGGGAGGGGGTGTGAGGGAGAAAAAAAGGGGAGAAAAGAGCCCCAAAGTGGCGTTTGTTCGGCACTTGGGTCCCCCAGAGGGGCTGGAAAGGCACGGGGACGCTCTCGGGGTGTGGGTTTTGGTGTCGGTCGTGGCAGGGATGGAGTGGGATCCTGGTGGGAAGGGGCTGGGAGCTGAGCAAGGGGGCACATCCTCCCCAAAAACCAGCCGCTGGCCATTTCCTCAGAGCCGAGGCTTGCTCCATCCATGGAGTTAACTCTGGCGTTACTCTTGATCCTTGGAGGATGGCAGAAGTCCGAGAAAGGAAAGAGCCTCTAATCCTCTTGGCCAGCATCCCGTAGGGATTGCCCTCCGCCGGGGCTCAGGGCAGCCTCCGGCAGCAGCAGCCGCCCTGGCCGGGGACAGGGGGACCAGGGGCCGGACCCGCTGCTGCTCCCACTTGGTTTCACCCCAAAAAGATGCACTCGTGAGAGCAGAAAGCAGCCGCATCCCTGTGCCCCAAAACCACCGGCTGGGAAGAGCATCCTCTGCCCCCGGCGGACGCGCGGTGTCCCCCTCGGCCGGGCGGTGGGTCCCCGGGGCCGGGAGCCATCAGGGATGAGCCTTAGCTTCTCATAACCAAATTTAGTGCACTTAGTCTTTTAGGGCTGGGACAATCATTTAGCGCTTAACCTTTCGCGATTTCGGTGCCTGCTTGACCTTCAAACCTTTTGTAGGAAGATGAATTCAGAGCCACCTTTTCTATCTTTAATAAGGCAGAACAAATACATTTATTTTTAAACCCTCCTGCTCTTTCCTTTCCTCTCGTGCTGACAACCAAAAGAGTCCCCCCTGTGTGTGTGTGTGTCCCCCTTGCCATTTCTCTCTTGCCCACCAAAAGGCGTGTGTGGCAGCCGGGTCTGGTGCTCTGTCTGGACCCTGCTCTCCCACCTCCCCCAATTCAGGGATGCTGCCACGGGACGGGGGGTGGCACAGGGCAGGATCCGGCCACTTTATGGGCCGGGAGGGGACGTGGGACAATGCCCGATGCCACCCGTCACCTCGCTGAGCCCCAGCACCCACCAGCTGTGCACATCTGTCCTGCTACCCCCTTCTGGGGGCTTCATCTTTCCTCCATCCCCCTCCCCCCCCAAAATATACCCCAGTGCTCCCCCAGGCTTGGCCCCCACGTGGTTTGGGGACTAAGACCCGGCACCAGTTTGCACGGGCAGGTTGGCAACTGGGAGCACTGGTTTCCCAGGGGTAAAACGCAGAGTCCGTTTGCTGGGGCGATGGTGACGAGCAGCGATAGGGAAGCTGATGGACGCCATGAAAGTATCTGTACCTTTTCCACCTCTGGTGTTTCTCTGTCTCATTGCACATATATTTGAGATATATGTGACAATGTATATATATATTTGTAAAATGTATTTCAGATGACAAAAAAACTGGCCAATTTTATGTTATTTTAAATATATTATATATATTATATATAAGAGTCTCCAAAAGATATAAATAGACTAGAGAAAATAATATAAATATGTAATAAATGTATTTTGATCTATTTAAAATACCTTGCGTCATGCTGTATATTTTAAAGCTCATAGGGAAGTGGCTGCCTGTAGCAAACCTCAGACGCGGTTTCGAGTCTGTCAGTTGTCACACATACAGTACAGATGTGCAGCAACTGAGAGCAACACTGGGGACCCAATGGGACAAATACAGATGGTTTTTAGGAGCCTTTTAGCAAATGTCCACCCTGCTGCCTCGAGGTAAGAGCAGAAACCCCACACATGGATTTTCCTCGTTGTCCTGCAGGAGAGGAGATTATTATTTTTTTTTCCTCTCTTCCAGGGAAGGGGCTGCAGGGATGCTCGGTGGAATGGGGGGGGGGGGCTCTGCAGGGTCCCCCCTCCCCGCTCAGCCCCGTGCGTGGGTTCTGTTTGCTCTGCTGTGCTGCCCTGATGGGCTTTCTCCAGGGGACCGGATCGCAGCAGCTCAGCCATGCGGGAAGCCCGGAGATGGGAAAATGTGTCTGGAGCCCAGGCAGAGAGAGCCCAGTCATCCAAGACTGACCCAACAAATCTTCCCAGAGCGACCTTGGTCGCCCTTGGGCTCCACAAGGATCTATCTCCTATGGGCATCACCTCCTCCGGGGACCTCAGGGGACACCGTGCCACGGCCAAGTGACAGTTTAAATGTCTTCAATGATACGTCACGGCTGAAGGGATGCTATTTATGGAGAGGTTAATGGCCTGGTGGACACGGAGCCCCTGGATTTGCCATCCTGGATTTTCCTCCAGGCGTTTGCACCTGGCTGCTGCAGGGAGCAGGGCTTGTGTACCAAGATAACCTGGAGAAATTAGTCATCATCATTTCTCTGGATGGTCTGAATCCAGGTCGGGTGATCGGTGACCGATCGCTTCCACCCACCGATGACAGTCAGTTGGGTCCCATCAGCTCCGTCCCTTCCCCCATAAGGCAGTTTTGTACTCATTAGAAAAAAATCACTGCCAGCCACTCTCTCTAATCACCAAAGATAGGGCCGGGGCTAAGCATGATTTAAGAGCGCAGCCCGTTTAATTTATCAAAGGGGGAGACTGAGAGGTGACTTGATTACAGCATTTGTCATGGGGAGAATACACCGGCACAAAGAGGTAACTTAATCTACCAGGGAAAGGCACAATAACCACCTCTTCCTGGAAGCTGAAGCCAGACAAATCTGTCTTGGAAATAAGGAGCGATCTTTTAATAATGATTAGCTATTAGGACAAGCTACCAATCTCTGTCTCCTAATGCCTTTAAATCTGGACCAGATGCTTTTCTGGAAGCTTTTCTCTTGCTGGGGAGAGGAGCAGGGGGTTACTGGGGAAGGTAATGGCCTGTTACAGGCAGAGGGGAGGGAGGTGAGATGGGAATAACCTCCCTTCTGTCCTCCAAAACACGGGCTGGATCTGAGGAAGGAAAATGCCAGGGAAAGGGCAGGGGATGCTCGTGCAGGGCCCTGCCAGCATCTCCCCAGGGGACAAGCACCGGCCGGTGCAGCAGCTTCCCACAGCTCTTGTGCCTCTGCTCTCAGGGTTCGCTTCGCCGTGCGGCAGTGACTCCTCGCGCAGCAGTTTGCGCTACGAAACCCATCGCTTCATTTGTGGAAGCATTTAATGATTCAGGAGCCGGCAGCTCCCCCGGGGATGGTTTCCACTGCCTCCAGAATTCCTCTCTCGGTGGCTGCTCGTAGCAGAAATCCCCAGGGAGCGGAGCTGACGATGGCACCACCGCGGGAAATGTGCTACCAGGGCGTTCGGTCCTTGCTTCATTTCCACTCCGACCACCCTCATCTTTGGGATTAGAGCTCAACTCAAGGGTGGTGGCATCTGGGAGCAGCGGGGATGGGAAAGCAGCGGCTGCTTCTCTGGGGAAGGACTTTGCTCACACTTTGCAGGGCATTTTCAGTAGGATTGTTACCGATGGGCTGAGGTTGGGGCTGTTTCTTAGCTGGCAACCTCCACTTTAATATTCAAGATGTCTTTAAATGCTAAGATGGTCTCTAAACTCATCATTACACCAGCCCTTCCTGACTGCCCTCCTGCCTCTTTCTCTTTGGCTTCAGGGGCTGGGGGCATCTCTCCATGCCCTGCAGAGTTTTCTGGACTCCCCCAAAACAAGGTGTCTTTTGGATTGGATGGGTTTGGCTCAAACACATCGCCACCAAAATCTGGGGGTCCCAATACCTCTTAATCAGACAGAGAGTGGGCAGAAGGGTTGGGAGCTCTGGATTCCCACCAGGAGGGAGCTGCCATGGGTTTATACATTGTGCTGCCCATCCTGGCTGTGTGTCCCAGGTCAGGGCTTGGTGTGTCCTGCTGACCAGAACCAGGCTGTCCTGCAGGGAAGGTACCACACTGATCTGGCTCCTAACAAATCCTCCCCAGCTGTGCTAAGGTGATGCACCCACATCTCAGAGGGGCGGAGGCAAGAACTTTGCCCCGGCTCCTCTGGAGATGCTGCTCCTTCACCCAGCCTGGATCCATCCTCTCTCCTGGCTGCTTCAAGAAGCTCAGACCCTACAAACCCCTCCAAACTTGTTCCCTTGCCCACCCGAATTCTGTCAGCACCATTCTGGCTGGCCGGGAGCAGCTTGGGTACCGCAGGATACCCAAGGATGCTCAGTTGTCTCTGGGGGTAACCATAGTAACAGAGCAGCATCTCTGCTCTCCTGCCAGCAATTTGCTTTTTCATCTGGCATTAAGGTGGACCCTCTCCGACTCCTCTCTCCCCCTCCCCCTGCCCTGAATGGTAATGCTGAGATCTGTCCCACCGAGGGGCTGGCTCTCTGGCTCCTCGTGCCACATCCCACCCCATCCCATGCCAGGTTTCATCCCGCTGTATCACGGGATACTGCTGGGGAATCGTCCCCCAGCATCCTGTGGGGATACAGGGAAGGCAGCAGCTGGAGATTCTCCTTAACACAGATTTCTAAGTGTGAGTGGGACAAAATTAGGGGTTTCCTTACACTTGTTGTTAAAAGGTCACTGTCAAGGTTAAAAACCTTAAATACTGGGGTTTTTTTTAATTGTAAAAGGCCTCTATTAGTAATAAGACGCCAGCTTATTAATATGGATCGAATTTTTCAGCACCGAATGTAATTATCACCCGTTAAATACTTTGTTCACCTTTCACATTTCTCCCCGCTTGGGGAAGGCAAACACATGAGTCAGCGTCCCTTTTTCTGTCAGTTTTAGGCAGTTTCGGTGACAAGCCGTCGTGAATCAGCACAACGCTGCAAAGTTCAGGTCGCAAACGCTCACCACGAAGCTGCTGCCGGAGAAAAACAGTGATTTAAAGGAGGTGAAGGAGCTCCCCCGTGCTGACCCCAGGGTTTTTAGGGGAAAAAAAAAAAAACACAAAACCCACCCAAATGAACAAATTTTGAGTCAAACTGGGCATGGTGGTGCTGCTCTAAGGGAAGATGTGCTGAAGGGTTTCGGATGGGATTCGGATGGGGAGGGAAGAGGAGACGTGCCCGAGCTGGCAGACCAACACCCCTTCCCCAGACAGTCGATGCTTCCCCTCCTCTTCCCCTGCAGCTGGCACGTTTATTTTGGCAATACCTCATTAGTGTGTAATTAAGCTTTCTCCTCTTTGCTAGCGCCGCCTGATAACCCCAAGCATCACGCCTGTCCCCTTCCAGGATCCCCCTGTGGAGGTCTGGGATGGGGTTGCCGGGCACTCGGGGATGGTGTGACCCCTCAAGCTTGTTATCCGGGGGCTGGCATCCCCGCCTGGTGGGCTCGCTGTCCGTTTGGGTTGGTGGCTGACTCAGCCCCAGATGGTTTTGCTGCGAGGGTTTATATAACGGCATGTTTTGGTGGGGGCCGGGGACGCGGCGAGGAGGTGGGCGCGGGGGCGAGGGAGGGAACAGAGCTAAAGATAAGCCTGGCAGCTCCGGCACAGCTTTGCCAGAGCCCGCGGGAACCGGCAGGGAAAAGGCTGCTGGGGATCGGGCACCGAGATCGCTGTCACCGCAGCCTCAGGGCCACGGCCCCGCTCGTCCTCCCGGCTGCCCGGGGAGAAACAGCTTCCCATCCCGGAGGAAAACAGCTTTGCATCCCTGGGGGAAGCAGCTTTGCATCCCTCTGCCAGCAGCTGCTTTCTCCTCCCTGCTACCCACCGGCTGCTTGCCCTTTCCAGGCTCACCTTCCTGCAGCCGGCTGCAAACAGACCCCAAACCACCCCCATTCCTTAAAACAGGTTGTTTTTTTTTCTTCTCCCTGGTGTTTCATCACCTGGTGCAGCAGCAAAATGATTTTTCCTGGCTGCAGGACCAAACCAAACTACCTAGAGCCCCCTCCGCATCCTTCATCCCTTTCACTCCCTCCTCTTCCCTCTGCTGTGACAGCTGACCAGCATGGAAGCTCGCAGTCGGATCAGACAACTGATGTTTATTTCTCTTAAAGGGATGTTTTGTGTGACCTTTGACCTCTGTAGAAGTCTTCCTCTTTTGCCTGGTTTACAAATTCAGTGTAAAGACAAAGATGACCCTTGTTTTAGGGGAGTTTTATTATTAATGCTTTGGAGATTTGCTAAATAAACCCGATTGTAATACACAGGATGGGCTGGGTGTGATGGCTTTTCTCAGGCGGGGCAGCCGGGGAGCTTGGGCAGGTAATTAATAATGCGAGACCCTGCTTTGTGCCTGGGTGGGTGCTGCATGTCCCTCAGCACTGGGGTTAACCATGAACCCCCTGGGATGGCTTTTATTTGGCTGGAGCTGCTCTCCGGAGGAGCCTTCCCCAACCCCAAGAGGGCTGAACCTGGATTTCATCCCCAAACCCTATTTTTACCTTGTTTCAAACCAAACCCATGGGTACGGGGGCAACTCTAAGAAGCCCCAGAGGCTGTTTGCAAGCCTTGGAGCAAGGCAGATCCTTGTGCTCTTGGCGGAAGGGGGGGGGGGGTCCTGCATGGCCGGGGGTCCCCGCTGCAGGAGGGATGGAGAAGGTCCCTGGCCGTGTCCCGGTGAGGGAGACGTCGCCTGCTGAGCGCTTCACATGGCAGCACCATAACGGCGCCGGGTGTGGGGGCGACGGCAAGAACAGGCGCTCGGTGTCGGCAGGAGGAGCGCTGCGGGGCTGGTAACAGCACTCAGATGGCAGGGGGAAGTCTGCAGCTCCTGATAATTAGGAGAAAGGCTAAATAAATCCTTTTGAAAAAGACAATGATGGTGGGGGGTGAGGAAGAGAAGCTCAGGCCTGGGCTCCCGCCAGCGATGGATTTGCAGAGCGCCGCGCCGCCCACGCCGGACGGGAGCAGAGAGGGGCATCGTCCCCACAAGGTCGGGGTGACAAGGCTGTGGTGGCAGCAGAGGGCTAGCGATGGCCGTGGCAATGGGATCAGGTGGTCGCCATCCCAGGTGGTGGGTGTCTGGGAGCCCCATCCCATGCAGGTCTCTGCATGTTCCCCTCCCAGGGTAGGTCTCCATCCCACAGACCCCGATGCAGAGAGAACTGGATTTATAGGAAGCAGGAATCTGGGGATTACGCCGCCGGAGTCTGACCAGCCAAAAATTGTTAAAAATCAGAATATCCGTAGCTCAAATCCAGCTTAAAAGTCAAACCAATCATCCAAACCATCTGCCTCACTATTGAAGATAATACTACTTTTATTGTTTCCATAAGCTGTTAAGCAGCTTTTCAGCAAGAAAAGCCCTCTCTGCTGGGACATTTTCTGCGATGGGACAGCACGGTGGCCTGCCCAGCAGTGGCCAGGTCCTGCTGGAATGGGGAAGGAGGGCACGATGAGGTGACAGGAGTGGAGGATGCAGTGCAGGGATGGGAGAGCAGGGACTGGTGTTGGGCTTTATTGCATTGTTCCATGCCATGGTGGGGATAACAACCGGCTGCCATCGCCTCCCCTGGAATCCCGCTGATGGATGAGGAGTTGAAGCACCAAGACACCCCAAAGCTGTCCCCTCCAAGACATCCCAAAACATTTCTGGAGGCTCTGGCAGTGAAGGGTGACTTGTGACAGGCTGTAACGGGAGCTGCCCTTACTGCTGCCCACCTGACCTTCTCCCAGAGGTATTATTAGCCTGCTGAGAGCCACCAGCCCCACTCACGAGCTTTCCATCTGCAAGCTGTCCCCAGCTGAGGGCCAGGGAGAGGAGCTGTGTGTGATCCTCCCCATTTCTTCGGGGAGATGCACCACCCTGTCGGCTTCAAGACCCTCTCCAAAGCCTGCTCATTGATATTGGGAAGATATCCATGCCCAGCAGAGAGACCACCTTGTCCTGCCTCTTCTAGACCCTCCCTGAAGTAGCTGCCATGCAGGTCACACTCTCCCAAAACATCGTCCCTCTCCCAAGACCTCACTCCAGCAGCCTCTAAGGCGATATAAACTGATGTCTCTCTTTTCCAGCTTCTCCAGGTGACAAAAGTGTCATCTCTCAAGCTCTTAACTGGCATCCTTCCTGCCATATAATTAACCCCCCCTTGGCCCACAGATTTTAAAACAGGACACGTACAGGTATGAAAAGGCCTAAGTGATGTTATTTGCTCCAGCCTGGGAGAGCAGGACACGTGCTCAGGTTGAAGATGTGCCTGGGGTGAAAATTCACTGTTGTCTGTGAGTTTGTATCGATGCAGTAAAAGCACAAGCACTTCTTAATGAAATCACCCCAGAGTCACTTACATCCATGCTGTCATCTGGCTGCTCCTCCTGGCTTTGCTCAGGAAGAATTTGCTCGGAGATATCATTATCCCATGTGAAGACATACCTGCACCAGAACGGAGTTGTCGTCACATGGAAATAAGGAAGGAGAAAAGCTGTTAGGTCAGCAATCAACAAGCCAACAGGAAACTGCACTTCTAAAGATCATCCAGCTTTTACTTTGCCTTATTTTAAGTGCCTGGCAGCGAGCTGGCCCTTCTTTTCCCCCGGGAGAGGCAGAGCATTGCCAGCTCAAAAGAATCTGTTGTGGGATTTGCTACCTCTGTGCAGAGCCCCGGCTCCCAGAGCCGTGTGTCGGTGTAGCGGAGTCACCATTGCCACCTGGAAAGAGACTTTTCAGCTGGCACGGGGCATTTCACTCCAGCTCAGGACAACAACTCGGGGGCCAGGGCACCCCCTGGCTGCCCCAAGGTTGTCTCTGATTTTACACCTCTTTTTGAGGACTCTCCTGCATGATTGGCTCCTTTGTGGCATCCAACCATGGCTCAGTGGGGAGTGTGCTGGGCTCCAGGGACAACCCCATCCTCCACCACCACCCAGCCTCTGCCCTGGGCTCACCTGGGGGACCTGGCTTGCAGTTGTCAAAGCCACATCACCGATTTTTAATTAGGGAGAGCTGCAATTAGCGCAATACCAGCAGAGTGAAAGGAGAAGCCCTGGCCTGTCAGTTCTTGGCTGCTCTTCAGTGTTAGGCTGCAAGGGCCCTGACGCTTTCCCTAATACACCCAGAAAGACACGTTGCCTTGTCTGTGACAGCCCAGTGACTGGGGGGTGCCTTGGCCCCCGGCACAAATCCTACCTGGATGCACCTCACATGTGACACTGCCAGCTCCCTTGGGTTGGTTCAGCATTAAATATCTGCAGAATTTCATCCAGCAGAGCAGTCCGGGAATCTTCCCCATGGGAAAACTGATGGAGGATACCCACAATTTTGCATCCCAGTGTGTGCTTGTGTCCGTTCTCCACACAGCGATGTACGGGTTGTGCTGAGAGTGCAAAAGAGGACAGTACTTCATGCCTGCATCCCTTCCACCAGCTGTTTCCAGCCCTGTGGATGAACACAGGCTCTTTGATCTCAACATCAGAGATATCCAAACACAGTGATCCAGGGAAACACAGCTGGGAGGCACCGGCAGGGTCAGTCCCTTAGGGCTGTGTTAGATTCAACCAAACCGTTGCCAGAGGGCTCCATATATTTCCATATGCCACAAGCCATAACACGATCCCTGGAGGCCCAGCGTCAACATAAAATCATCTGTTGTACACGTGACAACGAGCCACAGAAACCACAGGGAGCAGCAGGCGAGGCCAGGATTGTCACCATGTCCCTGCTCCACTTGAGAACTCAGTGATGAGTTCCCGACGTGGGAATGGGTACCACCACCTCTCGCTCGGCCAGGACAGCACCAGGCTGGCAGAGGGAGCTGCTCCCATGCCGTCCATCCTCATCCTCCCACTGCAAGAGGGAATTTTGCTGCTCCGAGCTGCAGAGAGCAGGTCCTCAGCTGACAGTGCTGTGCCTGGGCTGCAGATCACACTAGTGCCATTTCCAAGATGCTGGCAAGCATCCCCTCAAAAGGAAAGAAGCTCAGCCAAGCCTGAAATGACCCGCTGGGGCAGGGTAGGCTCCTTCCACTCCAGCATCATGTGCTGGGATTTAGATAAAAGGGGATTCTTCGCAGGATGGGCTGACCCACAAAAGGTGACGTTCGCAATGTGCTGCTCCCAGACCGCAGCTGAAATACTCCGGGGGTCAGGGTGAGCCCCAGCCTCTGCCACGGAGCACTTGGCTCCCTTTGAAGTCAGGCTGGACCCAAGTGTGGAGTCACAAGACAGGGCTCTGGGCCCCTTGTGCCTATCAAGTGATGCTACGCATGTCTCTAGCACTGTCCGGGCCCCCAGCTGTGGCACAGCACCCTGGTCCCTCTCCTCATCCCACACTTGAATAATTAAGGTCTTGTTCCTCATGTTCCCACGGTGCCACTTGCTGAACAAACCCTCAGCCCTCTGCACACCCCATCTTCCCAGATCCCAGCACAGCTCTGCCCCTTCTCCAGCGCAGAAGCCTGTGAGCTTCCTCCAGCCATGGCCACTCCTGTGCACT
The DNA here is from genome assembly GCA_025769975.1 of Gallinago jamesoni. NCBI lineage: Eukaryota > Metazoa > Chordata > Aves > Charadriiformes > Scolopacidae > Gallinago > Gallinago jamesoni. The sequence continues at coordinate 4,492,836 of JAOQGH010000069.1, read as the reverse complement.
CCATGGACTTTGATTAACTCCAGGCTCCTCTCTCATCACAGCCCCCTGGGAAATAAAAACATCCAGTGATGCAGATTGTTTCCAGCTGATGGAGAAAGCAGGGGGTGAACCTTCTACACTTGCCTCCAAGAAGGGGCTCTGCTGAGGCTGGGGATGGAGCCAGGATGGTTTCTTGTGCACAAGGTGTCCCTGTGCAGCCAAGGATGGTGGCAGCCAGTGGGGTGTCCCTGAACCTCCATGGGTACCTCCATGGGTGCCTCCAGGTCACTTGTGAGGAGCTGAGCCCAAGCTGTATTGTTGTGGGATGTTTTCACTTAGAGCATCACAGATGCCTGAGGTTGGCTCTTCACTGTAGCAGCTTCACTGGGTCCTTTTGGAAGAGGATATTTTGGGGGGTCAGGAGGAAGTAGGCTCCAAAAGCCCCTGCTCAGGAGTCTGTCAAGTCTGGGATTGGTTCATCCTTGTAGATGGCCCTGGGCTAGGCCTTGAACATGTCACATGGTGTGATCTAGATTTTGGGTTGATTTATAGCAAAGGTTGGAAAGTGTAGCTCTGAATGCTGGTTGCCAGCCTGGTCTGTGTGGCACATCTGACCACTGTGCACTGGGAATGCACCACGTCCCTGCAGCACCAGGAGGGAGCAAGGGGAAAATACCCCATCCCAGTATCCCTCAGACTGGTCAGGACCACGAATACAGCTTCTGCCCCAAACCCCTGTGACCCAGTGCTTGCTGGAGTCACCAAGAAGCTCAAGGTTCCTTGATGTTCCCCAGAGCCCCTCAGTATTTACCATCACATCCATGACTGCTGAGGGGGCAAGCTCAGAGGTGGAGACATTGCAGCGTTCCTTGGAAAGCTGGGCTTCCCTGGCTCTGCCACAGTCCCTTGTGTGTCACCTTGGTCACATCCCTTAATACCCATGACCCAATTCAATCAGAAACCGGTTTCCAGGTCCTAATACCAGTGCCAAAGCACAGCCACTGGTTTTGATTCCCCAGACTGCACTGCAAAGGTATAAAAAGCCAGGTCAAGAGGGAGCATGAGGGGTCCCTGCACAGTGAGACAGCATCCCTTCTCCCACGAGCTGGTCACCAGAGTGGGCTCAGCCAAGAGATAAGGATCCAGTAACGAGAGCGCAGCCACCCCACGTGCCAAGCCCTGCCCCATCATCCCTGCCTGCTCGTTACTCCCGTGGACATGTGCACACATGGCAGCAGGACAGGCGATGCCAAGCGCTCCTTGGGCACCGTCACCTGATCTCCGCATCCCTCTCCAAGCCCGGACAAAAATAAATCCGGGAGCGAGCGCTGCAGCGAAGCCGCTTTGGCAAGGCGGGCCCGGGCTGAGCCCATTGTTCCGGCGATAATGCTAGTTCCAGTGACTGATCGGGGAGAAATGCAGATATTCCCCTCGCGCCTCTCCAGCCTCCTGCTGCAGAGAAACCACGGCTCAACGTCCAGGAGCGGGTGGAAGCATTCGCCGCTGAGCAGAAAAGGACATGGTTTTTTCCCCCATCATGTGAATTTTCTTGTTGATAGAAGGTTCCTTCCTTGCGGGTGAGGCTGAAGTTTCCCAAGGGCTTATTCTTCCCTTGGAAGTTTTTATTTGTTTGAGTAGAAGAGCAAAAAAACCCTCACCTTGTATCCTGAAAATTAAAAGTCTGAAGTTCTGGCTCCCCCTGTTCTGGAAGGGCACATTGCCCCTGCTGTGCAGCATCCTTGTGCTACGTAAAGTTGGCATCTCCTTGCAGCCACCATGGTGTTTCCAAGCACATAAAGAAATACCCATGGAAGGGCATGCTGAGGCCTGCCAAATTTGTTTCAGTTGTGACCTAAGTTGATGCTTGGTTGCAAGGCTACAAACCCGATACAGTAGCTCTGGCTTTGGCAGGAGAACTAAAGCTGTGTGATGATCAAGGGGACACCACAGAGGCCCATTGCAATGAGGGCTGAGGACAACCAACTATTTGTGGTCTTCTTCAGCATTCAACCAAGACACACCTGACACGGCCAGCCCTGCAGGAGGAATTCACCATTTCCCTGGGCTTTCATATTCTCTTGCGGGGGGGGAGGGCTGTAAAGTTGCCCTCACATCCCTGATTTCTCCTGTGATATAGAAATGCTACAGAGACTCTGCCCAGAGGAACCTCACCTGTAGCCACCCCAGCACAGAATCTGGTTGAGCTCAGGACATGTCCCGAACCTGCACAAAAAGCCTCATGAAGGCGCTGCCACAGGAGCCTCCCACCAGCAGAAAGGAGAGATGTGGGCATCATCTGCACCTCTTGGTGCTCCAGGTGGTTTCCAAGGTCCCTGCCCTGAGCAGAAGACATCAAAGTCCCACAGATGCGCACTCCTTCCAAACAGCCCAGTGTGCTCACAGCCTGGCACGGCAATAAAACAGAAGAAAAAGCCAGATCTGAGCAGAAACCTAAGAGCAGAGGCTGTGGCAATATGGTCCTGGAGAAAGCAAGAGCACAACCTCTTGGTTTCCCTTCCCTACCCTGCCTTCCAGTGTGCCTCAAGCTCCAAATGTCTCGGCTTTGCGAAGAGCCGATCTCCTGGTGTTTGCTGGGCCACGGCCCTGTCCGCATCATGCAAACGGCAGCTTGAACTCCGGTGCATCCACCAAAGAACCTCCTGCCTCTCCCAGCAACGTGCTGGGGAAATCACAAGGCATGGGGGGAAGCAGCTCTCCTTGTCCCAGCACGGTCCTGAGACAAACCCCCTGCCTGTCCCCATCATGATGGCTTCATGTCCCTCTCCCCCAGGCCATACCTGGTTCTTCTTCTGAAGGCGTCATGACTTCACTGTCTATTTTTATCCAGCCCACCGCTAAGTAAAAGCAGAATTGACACTGGCTTTTGTGAAAAAAAAAAAAACGGCATTTTTCTTATTGTGTGGGAAAAGATCCATGGGTTGGGTTTTCTTTTTCTTCCCCCTTCACTTGGAGATCTCCCAAAGCAAACAAGTGCGGTTAACTGGAAAATAGGATGATTCACCAGTCCCCTGGGCAGATGGTACCCGGGTCCTCTATTCTCCAGCTCCTGGCAAGGGAAAATGCCCCCTATAAAACCTAAAATAAATAGACAATCCTGTATCCATCACGGGATCTGTTTTGCAAAGCCGGCATGTCTTCAATGACCTCCTGCATGTGCTCAGACCACTTGGTTCCTTCTGGTTTGATGTCCTGCACCAGAGAGACAGTTTTGGGTGTGGAGAGACAGATCAGGGCTGCGGGAGGTTTCCAAGGGTTGCAGCCTGTGGATGCTCGGATCCGAGCAATGCACTGGGTTACATCCCCGAGCAAAGGGATGGAGCTGCCCCAGGAGCTGGAGCAGAGCTGTTGCTGCGTAACGAGGTGTCACCTCCTCCGCAGAGCATCTGCCATGCGATGCCCTTGCTCTGGGGTGGTGAGAAGATGCTGACATATAGAAAACCTGGTCAGGAGATCCCTGTGGGTGAACAAATGGTGGGGCCAGAGCAATGAAGCAACATTGATCTTCCCTGCAGCCTCTGACACGGGCCACAGAGAGACCATTTTCGTCACGGTGTGACTCAAATCCCATCTGGAATCTGCTGTCCTTTCCAGAGACAGGGGAAGGCCTGTTTTTAACTGCCCCCAACTCCTCTCTTCCGTGGGCAATGGGACTGCTCAAGCTTATTTGTCCTTATTGTATTCCCCTTACAGATGTCCAAATTCTGTCCTCGTTGGCAGCAGGGCTGTCACTGCAAGGTGGCCTCATCTCAGGGGTGTCCTGAGCCAGCGATGCAGCAAAGCGAAGGGCTTTTGAGGGATACTGGGGCATCACAACCCCTGAAGCACATCTCATGGGGAAAGTGCTGTTCATCACCAGTGTCCTTTCAAGGCAGGAGCTCTGATGGTGATGGTGGTGCTGGAAAAGAGTGGGGTGGAAACAGGAGCTGAGCAGGTCTTGGGGTGAGCTGGGAGTGACCTGTTCCCTGTTGAGATGCTGGTTCCAGGACATCAGGAGCAGGGCTGTATTTAGGGTCTGCCTTTCTCTGCCTGGGACATTAGGACGGCAGAGGAGCCCCAAGCACAGGCTGAGAGGCCAAATTCCCAGCACTTTAAAATTCCCCCTTGGAAGCTTTTTGGCTGCTGGAGGCCTGGGTTATTTCTGGCTGTGCTCGGCAGGAGCGTATTTCTCTTGCTTCGTAGAAGGGCAGGGATGAACAAAGAGCTCAGCTCTGCCTCCGTGGGGACAAACCCGCTGCCCTGGCAGCACTAACATGAGCTGTGTGCCCTCTCCCTGCTCTCCAGGCCAGGGATGAGCTCCCCGGGGTGAGGATCGGCTCATGAACCACTCACTGCATCAGCCAGAAAACATGAAAATTTCTTCCTTCCTCTCACCTTTAAATCAGACCTTTTCAGCCCACAGAGGCCAGCAGCTCCCCCTCCTCACGATGGGTCCCATTCTGCTCCCTGGACTTGCTTCTGTGTCCCTGCTGGAGCCAGATCAGAGACATTTGGGTTGCAGAAATGCTTCAACTCCTAAGAGGGCTCCTGGAACAGAAAGAACAGGGTTTCTTAAGCAAACTAGAGACAATAAGCCTCAAAATAAGTGACAGCCACTTGCGGCGTCACCTCATTGCCCACATTGCCACAGATGCTCTGGACATTTTTACCAGTTTTGCCCTCCTTCTGTTGCCTTAGTATTTTATTCAGAAGCACCCACTCACCCCCCCCTCATGCCTTAGGGTGAGCAGCAACCTGCTGCCTCGGTACCCACTCCTCCGCCTCTGCCCAAAGACAAGGCTGTGACAGCCACTCGGTCAACTCTGGGCATGCCTGGAGGGGGACTAAGAGGAGGAATCCCATTTTTGATGCCAAGTATCTCAAATAAATTGTGCTGTTACAGGTTTAGAATGAAAATACAGCCAACATCCAGGAGTTCTGGTTTGGCAGCAATGTAGGCACCCTGGGGGCACGAGGTGTTTGGGTCTGTGGGGTGAGGAATGCTTTTAGGGCTACAATTGTTCCTTTGAATCCCACCCCAACGCTCCCAGTAAGGGGGGTGGGAAGTGCTGGCTCTGCAGAAAGCTCCGATTTTGCACAGAGAAGTTCAACAGAGCCAGGCTTGTCCTGGAAGGGTTAAACCCACCACCCAGTCCACCCACCCAACGAGTCTTGGTATGGTGTTCAGCTGCAGCAGCAGGAAGGGGGTTGTAGCCCCTGCTCTTCACCGCCCACCCAGCTGTCCTGCTTGCTCCTCCTGGCCAGCTGAACAAGCACCCAGTGCCAGGGGATCCTGTGCTTAGTGTTCCAGGGGGCAGAGCCTTGAGGGAGGGGGGAAAGGCATTGGGTGAGGGAGATGGGGGCGAGAGATGCAGTAGTGACCTTAGCCCTGGCATCTGGAGCAGGGTGGGTGGCTGGAATGAGGTGGGTGGTCTCTGATCCACAGCACATCCCTGGAAAGGGCAGAGATGTCCACTTCAAACCTGCCTGCACTGGCCAAAGTGCAAACATCCCAGGTCTGGGATCTGGACTACCAAGATTCACTCTGGTCACAAACTTTTTCTGGCTTTGCTGCAGCTCAGAGCCCAGGATCCCAAACTGCTCCACAACTCACCTCAAACTTAGCCCCAGGAACTCCCCATTTGGGCCCAGTCCCCAGCTGGCAGACACCAGTTCACATCTTGCCAGAGGGCTCAGGGCAGCTGGAGAGCACCTTTGGTCATACGCCAGCCAGTGTGCAGTGTGGCAGTTCCCACGGACAGTGGGGACAGGGAGCCTCTGATGGTGGCTGCTGGGGTGGGAAGGCTGTGTCTCCTGGGTAGAAGGGTCAGTACAGCATCAGGTAGTCCTGGACACCTGCATGCCATTGTGATAACCCCATGGGAGCTGCTCCTCTGACCCTTCCTCTCCCAGACCTTGCTCAAAGGGAAGGGGAAGCGGGTAGGAAGAGAGAACAGCCCATTTTAGCCAAAGCTCCCAGTGCAGACACCTGGAGGAGATCATTACTGCCACAGGCTTCTCACAGACAAGGACCCTCTCCCTGTAATAGTCTAAAATGGGGTCCAGCACCAAGCCCCACGAGATGCCAAGAGACATGGGCACTCTCCTCATGTCCCCATTCAATTCCACCTCCTGCCTCTGCTGTCATCTGCTGCCCTCCCTGGAAATTTGCTATTTTTCCCCTGATAACAAACCCTTCCCAGCACTGGGTCTAACTGCAGCTGGCCCTGGAGCACTTCAGCCTCCCAGCATCAATCCATCTCCCAGACTTAGTGTCACAAGTGCATCATGGAAAATAGTATTGATCCAGCAAGGTGGTGACTTAATTTGAGGGCTCTAATGAGGCAGTGATTTAACCTTATTACACAAAGGTAAGTAGAGATGCTGGGTGCCCTGTGACGGGGGGGGCACTTGGTTCTGCTGTTGCATGGCACCTCATGTGGGAAGGTGCCTCCAAGGACATGTCGGTGTTAGGGAAGGGCTGGGGTTGTGGTGTCCAGAGCTGAGTCACCACCTCATAATAGAGTGTCCAGGCTCTTGATGTGCCCAAAGTCCTAGGGGAGTTCAGATCCAGCGCAACCCTCTGAGCTGCATCTCTCAGCATTGCTCTCTCTAGTGCTTCCCTCTCTCTCCTGGCTTCTTCCTCCCTACCCACCTCTAGGAAGCCTCTTAGTGCCAAGTTAATGTACTGTCTGAAAACAGCATGTCCTGTCTTCATAAGAGGGTAGAAAACACAGGGGAGAGTACCCATTAGGAGAATTTCAGCCTTCCACCAACTCACTTTACATCCCTGATGAAGTTCTTTAACTCAATTTCCCTACTAATGCATCATGCTGACATGAACACCCCTTAACTCAAATGTATTTGCCCTCCCTTCTCTCAGGCCATGCAGCTTAGCTGTCTGGGTATCTCCTTCAGGTCTCCAGGGCTTTGGGGACACAACCACAACAGACCTGGGGGTCCCTAAGACTAAAGCACTGCTCTGGGATGGAGCCAAGAGCCCCAGCTGTGCCCAAAAGCAGCCAGAAGGGCAATGGGGGCAGCTGGGGTGCTCCTCGCTTGTGAGCAGTGAAGCAGCAGGCAGTGCAAGGAGGGGAGCTACAGCCTTTACTCACCATGGGCTGGGGAACATGTCCTCTGTGGCGTGGGGCAGCTCTCACTTACACCAGCAGCTCAGTTCTACAAATCATCAGGGTGATGACTTTAATTCTGAGCCCTCTCCAGCTGACAGCAATGATTTTTCCAACCACCCTGACCACAAGCTTGCAGTATCAGTCTCTACCATGCGGAGTCCAACAGAGCCCTGATCTTTCCTGGACTCCTGAGACACCACCACCATCCTCTGTCACCTCCAGAAGCATTTCCTCTCCTCAGCTGGAAGCAGGTGCAGGCTCCTGATAACTCTTCTTTCTGTCCACAAAGGAAATGGGGCGTGAGAACAATCCTGTACAGGCGCGGGGTGACAGCCCTGCTCGCACCGATCTGAACTCAGACTTGCAGATGACTCTTCCCTGCTCTCTGCCAGGCCTGGGAAAGTCAGATACTGTGAACAGAAAACAAACACTTAAATCTCCCTAAGCCAATGATCCCGTTGATGTCTCAGCACACCCTAACAACAAGGATCTCCGCCTCCTCCTCACAGCTGGTGGAGGCAGGACACAAGCGCATGTTGGTACGACTGTCCCTGCCAGCTACAAGAGGTCTCAGCACATGAAGAGCAAGTTATTGCTCTCACCAGTCACGACAGGTGCTGGTAACTCTGGGATATTACAGAGCTATATTGTCCTACGAGTTCTTGGTGTAACCCACCTCAGAAGCATGTGAAGATACTGTCTTAATGGTCTCAGAGCAGGTGGATGGATGCAACACCCTGAGGTTCAAATGCTCTTCCCAGCTGTGTATCAGCATCATCCTGGCTCTCCTGCTCCAGGACATCTGGGCAGTGAACGTGGATCCCCAAGGAGAGGGGTAGCATAGACCTGGAAGCCACATGTGAAAAAAACCAAACCCAACCCTAACCAAAAATCTGCAACAACAAACCAGAAAAACTCCTGGAAACTGGGAAAAAATCACCAAGTGAGGGGAGGAAGCAAAAATGTCTCTGCCTTCTAGTCCTTCAGGCAGGTATCATCTACAATGGACACAGATCTCCTACAAAGCCTGGGCAGCTTCATCCCTTCTCACAAGTGCATGCAGGATGAGTGGATCACCAAGGAGAGGGTCAAGGAAGGATTACCTCCTCCACTCTTTCCTCTCACCCATCACGGGCAATGGCTAGCAAGGACAAGGAGCAGGGTTAGGGGGCTTTCTCTAAAAGCAGGGAGTGGAGACACCATCCTCTCACCTGGTTAACCACCAAACTCAATCCACTTGTCTCTGCAGATTCACCAAACAGTCACTGCTTCAGAGACACGTTCTCCCAAACAGCCTCCCCTCACCGCCTCCTGCGTGCAGAGACTCGCACGTCACCGCCTGTGGAGGAGAACCGGTGGGCTGGGGACCGAACTTTGGTCTGCGTGGGAAGCTCCCCGCACGCAGCAGCAAGGGCGAAGTTTAGCTAGGATGTTCAACAGGATCCAACGGTTTAAGAAACCCCAAGATTTCTCCCGTGATGACTGGACGCTTTAATGCCAAAGGAATGCCGAAAGGAAAGCTGGGGGGGGGGATGCGGGGAGGGAGAGAGAGACTAGAAGAGGATAAAGAGGCTGGAGAACTGCCGACCCCTGTCCTTTCTCACCCTTTGACATGCAAATCACATTTCGCTTTGAAGGAGCGATGAAAAAGCTCTACATCTTGGCAGGGTTTGGGAAGACCAAGCTAAGTCAGATCCATGGAATAACCGCCCCCTGCAGCCAGCCTGGAACTGTACCCTACAGCGTATCACATATTCCTGCCTACGTCCCCAGCAACCCCCATTTTAAACCCAGTCAGCACTGGGATTTCTTTGCAACCATAGGCATTGCAAAAAGGTTGCTGGGAGAGACAGATGCCAAGGGAGAAAGGTTAAACAGACACTTCACTCTGAGGGGGGAAAAAAAAGAAGGATCCAATTCAGCTTTGCAGTTTCTAAAACAGTCTCATTAGATCCTGAGTGAAGTGTGCGCAAGCAGTTTTGGCAAGGAGAAACAAAAGACCTGAGAGGAGTGAGAGAAAGGATGAATGAACAAAAGCCAGGAAAGCTGCACACGTTTTCAATCCCCAAAGTTCACTTGTCTCTCTTTTAATGCCCAAGCACCTTTCTTCATGAGGCACCTTCGGGAAAGGTAGGAAATAGAGGGTGGGTGACATACTACTGCCGGTTTTCTCACTAGATCCTATTAAATAAAAAGAATGGGAGCAAGGAGAAATTCCCGAGGCGAGAAAAAATCCATCATTAATAGAGAGGCCCCTGGGGGGCTGGAGCAGAGATGTTGAGCGGAATTCAATTACAGACCCAGTCAGAATCGGGCAGGAAGATGTGGCTTCTTTCACTGTGTCAATTAAAGAAGTGACTGGGAACGAGGGACTTCTCTGCCCAGCCTCTGACCCGTGAGTCAAAACGTGCTTCCATCCGGCACTGCCTGATGGCTCCCTGGCTCCCACTGGGAACATATGGGCTCACGGACTGCACAGGGATGCCAGAAGGCATCTTTACAGGCTGGGCATCTGACAAAACCAAGCTTTGTGCCCTCTGCAGAAATTGCTGCGCTCTGCAGGAAGGTGGCATCATTAACAGTAATTAATTTGCAGCCGCTGGCCTTTTCCTTTGTGTTACCTGAGCAGAACGGAGTGCACCGCCTAGCTGCCTTACCAGGCTTAGTGCAGCAGAGCACCCGTGGCTTACTTATGGGATTTGGGTACGTAATTTCTCGGGTCCCTGCTTGGCATTTTTCCCTTATGGGGAACCAGGAAATAGCTGGCCATGCTCCTCTATGGCTCTGTGAAAAGAGACAAGGTGGAGATGCTTTCAAAAGGTATCCGGGCACTAAAAGCATAGCATCAAATCACACACACACACAGCCCCTTCCTGGCTGATGGAAGCAGGTACAGCTCCGCTCACACCAGCTGCGTGCTGCCCTGCTTCTATCAGGAACTGAAAGATGGAGGGTGCAAGAACAAAAAGCAGATGTCAGGGAGTAAAACATCCTTTCCCCTCCTCTGCCCTCCACCTTAGGCTAGGTTTGAGTATCCCCAATTTTCAGTCTTCCATCACTTCCCTTACAAAACCATCACACAGTTTAAGAGCCTCTAGACATGCAGAGCTGTCCTGGTTAATCCACTTACCTTCCTTCCTCCTCCTGTGCCTTGATCTTGTCCCTCTGGCTCACCTGTAGCCTTAGAACAGACAGAAGATAACAAACCAGCAGCAACCCATGCCTCAAACAACGCAAAACAAAAGCACACAGAGGATCCCTGGAAGGGGCTAAAAGAACTTGCTAGGTGATGTCTTAAATGGCAAGAAGGATACGTATGGTGGGGGAAATAAGCAGGATAAACCATGGAAAAGGGAGAAAAGCAGCAAGGAAATTCCAGGCTCAGCCAGGCAGGGCTCTGAGAGCACAGGAGAGAGATGTCTGTGCTGAGCACTGACAAAGTGGGGCAGAGCTGTGAGCGTGGGATGTCCCCAGTTCCAATTTCTGCTGGGTATGGGTGAGCAGGAGTCTCCTTTCTTTGTTCCTTCAGAGGAACCCCAACTCCATCACCACTTTCTCCTCCCACCTAGGATAACCTGCAAGTCTTCTCATTTTCAGCTAACTGCTCTCATCAAAGGAGTAACAACACTATGTTCCCACTGACACCATTTTACACTTTAAAAAGGATTTCTCTTTCTCCAGGTTCCCCTTCTAGGGCTGAAAACATCCTTTCTTCTACTGGCTCCTGCTACTTCCCTTCTCCTTTGAAAACGTTTATTTTACTGAACAGCTTCCATTGCAACACATATTTCTTTCACTTATTTCTTACCATGCCAGATCCATCACGCCTGACTAGGTGACAGGATATTATGGGCTGTTTCAAAGCCTTCCTGGCATCCTCACACACTCCTTCCAACAAAAAGCAAGAAAATTGATGCCAGGAAGGTCCAATTCCTCTCTGCCAGCACAGCCCAGAGCGCAGAACTCCTAGCAATAAGAAGGATATGGGCTGATCCTGAGCTCTCCATGGATGAACTGAAATCAGAAGCACCACAAAGTTAAAGTTAGCAAGAATAAAGAGGTCCTATACAAGCACATATGTATATATGTATACCTATATTGAGTGCTCCTTTCTTGTTGGTGCTAAAGTGGCATTGCTAGCACCTGGGGAAGGAGAGCCTCAAGAGATGGGCTAATCGATGGAATTATTGATGGCTAGTAAATGGCTAACTCCTAATTGGTGGAAGAGGCTGAGCAGGGTGGTATGTTGTTGGAAGAACTTCTCTGAGGCCTTGGGAGGGAGGAAAATGCCGAGAACAAAGGATCTGTACAGTGTCAGGCAGGGCCTGGGACGGGAGGAATTTCTATTTCTCATGTTCTTGGCTTATTTACAAAGATTCCCAAAACTCCTGGAGTGAATGGATGAGCAGGATGAGCAATGCTTCATTCCCGGCCCCAGAGCACAGGCCCAGCAGCCAGGGGAGAGGTTTGTTACAGTCAACAGAACCCAGAGGTGTGGTGGGAAAGGAGCTTTTCTGCTGCAGCTCCAGATATTGCTTCAGCTCGGGGGAGCCTGGTGGTATGGGGACCACGGCTCGAGGTCTGTGAATTCCTCTGACACACACCCACACACACTGTTGAAGGGGAAAGGACAGGCTGTGGTTATGAGTCAGAATTTCAGAAAAGAGCAGGGAGGGAAAATGCCATGCTCCTTCTACCTGGAAGATTTTGGGATCATGCCTGCATCATTTCTCCATCCAATAAAACATCTCCATGCTTCAAGACACTTCCAGAACCTTTCCCCTTCCTTCCTTGCCTTTCTTCACTTCCTTGGAGCTCAGAGGGTATTCGAGGTGTCGTGAAATTGAAAGAGAAGGTGGCCCCCACTTAAGATGGTAAGAAATGCTCTCCAAGAAATGCTCTCCGACCCCAATCGATAGGCTCATTCCCGAGGAGAGGCTCCCGAGCCAAGCAGACACCACGTGTTCAGGAGAACTGTCAGCAGGAATGAAAGGAGGGGAGAGAAGGAAGAGGCACATGTTGTACCCACTGGCGCTGACTAAACCCTGAGGCTTTGTTTGCTTGGTCTCTCCACTCCTCATAAAAGTCAAATGAGCTTTTTAGCTCAGAGCCTCTTGGGGAATGGAGAGGGCTGGGATAGGCAGCAGTGTGGGTCATCACCTCCTGCATCTCCCCATCTGGGGGGGCCCAAGGGAGCCATTTCAAGTCCTTTGATCTTACAGGAATACCTTGATTTGGAGCTCCTTATCCTGCAAGTTTCTCCCTTTAGGAGCAATTCAGTAAGGCCATAAAAAAGGTGGCCAAAACTTAGATGTCCCAAGAGGGTGGGGATAGTGCTGAGCTTCTGAAGGGCTCGGCTTGAAGTTGAGCAGGGACTGGGAACTGACAGGGAGAGGAAGGCAGGCTCCCCAACTCCGTCATCTCACCCTTCCCTCCCCAGTGAGACATAAGGCAGGACCAAAGGGATGCCCAAGACGAGGAGCATTTCAGAGCGACGACGCAGAGAACAAAACGCTCCCAAAGCCGTTCCTCCAGCCTGGACACCACCATGGCAGCAGCCACAGCAGCAATTTCTCCTGTCGGGAGGAAAGGAAGGAGTGAAGAGGGCTTAGCAGGGAGGTGGAAAGGGAAATCCTATTTTACAAGGCCCCAGCCAGTCCTGCTTGTACCAAGTGACAGACCTGACAGCAGCATTCAGTGACAAAACACAGTGTCTGGCGGGTACAAAACAACAGCGGGGACTCAGCGATCTCTGCCCCAGCGGGTATTGGGATGCTGAGAGACAGTTCCCAGGTAACACGTGGGGCTTTTTATTTGAAAACTGCTCCTTTTATTATTATCTTTCCTCCCACTGCAAAAGGCAAAGACAGGGAGAGGGAAGAGTCGTTTGACAAGCTGAAAACTTTTATGGGGGAAAAAAATGAAGGAGGGGGGGAAAAAATGAATAAGTGGGGAAGGGGGGGAAGAATTAAAAGTACAAGTCACTTTGTAAAGAAGGAAAAACAAAGCCAAAAGGCTCAGGGATGAGTCAGTGTGTTGCAGGGCTCGTGAGGGAAAGTCTCTCCTTTGGAAATCAGTAATCCAAAGAGCTCTGCGTGTGTGCGTAAAGTTATTGACTGACTGCATTACATCCACTTATCCCCCATTAAGCAGCAGGCTTCAGTCTGATCCCAAACAGCAAGGAATTAGAGTAACTCTACCCTGCGTTTCTAGAAAGGTTTCCATCTCTGAGGAATCCAAAGTGCTTCAGCAGCCCTCCGGGGAATGCAGGACTGACATCCAGACGCTCCTGGGGTGGAGGTTGGCAGGGGGACAGGCTGCTGTGTACAGCGGTGGTGGGAGGGAAACCCTTGTGCTTCTGTGAAAAGCTATAGGATCTCTATTAAGCAGAGTAGAAAAGGGTTGGCTTCCAAGGACACAGAATATAATTAGCCTATCTCAGAACAAGTAGCAATTCCTCCCCTGCTAAGCTTCTCCCAGTTCAGCTCCAAACAAATCATCTCTCCTCTCTGCTCTGCTGCCTCTGTCTCTGCACACAAGAACCAGACAGCTCTTAAAGTCTGGAAGGGACAAGCAGTTATAGGTCTCCATATAGTTACAGAAAAAAAAAATCAGTGGTAAGGCTGACTTAGAAAGTTTTTGTTCCTTTCTTCCCCCACTTCAGTTTTCCACCCCCTCAGCTGTACTGATGCAACTGCTTGTGGATCTGTGGGGAAATCAGACCACAGAAATGAACTATTTTTTTAAATAAAAAAATCCTTCTTTGTTTTTTGGTTTTTTTTTTAAGACACATTCACTTGCATCACTTCAGCAGAACAGGTTCCTTGCAGCCCCCGGTCTCAGAGCAGCACAAAGTTTGGTGAAGAGGTGGGAAGAAGCTCACAGGGGTGAGAAGCAAAGAGAAGGAGACCTCAGGGTCTCCAGCCCCTGCTACCCCGAGGTGCTCTGCTACGCAGCCACCGTGATGCATCACCCCAGTGCCCTCTGCAGCTCTGCCAGGCCAGCTCCATCCAGATGTCCCTGCAGCTGGCACGAGGGGACACTTACACTCTCTTGTTTCAAAGATGCTTTGCTTTGTGTCTCTGGCTTCACTGCCATGCCTCAGCTGACGTCCAGTATGGCAAAGCTGCTTTGTAACAGATGCCACTGAAACTGCTGCTTCTCGTGGAGCTAAAGAAGAACTGGGCAGTGCTAAAGGAATGGGAAACTGCAGCTCCCTTCAGGGGAAACTGAGTCAACTGAAAGCGAAGGGTTTGCAGGGCAGACCTTTAAGGCAGACCTGGGGAAAAATCTTGAAGGAATCGATGAAATCAGAGCATTTAACCCCTGCTGTAACAGCAGCCATGGAGGTCCCAACACCCACATACTTTACACCTTAGCTGCCTCCTCTCACAACACAGCTGAGAGGCTTCACTTTTGCTACAACACAGAGCGGTGGCCCTCAACTACATTGCTTCTGTCCTGCAGCACTCCCCAAATCCTCCAGATGGGAGCTGGGGATTGTGTTTGGTGCCTTGAAAATAACTGGTGTCCCAGGGCCAACAAGTGAAAGAGGGAGCTGTCAAACTTCCCTGTACACCCCTCTGCACCTTCCAGGCAGTGCATCTGAGAGGCACCTTGTTTACGGGCTTGACACCGGGTATGACTTAACGAGCTTTGACAGGGGTGATCCTATTTATAGGAGGAACTCCTAATGCCTCTCATTCAATGTCATATTTGGGAAAAAATAAAAAATGAAACAGAAATGACCCCTGAGTAATGGAAATTTCAGCTGCTGACCTGGCCAGGATGGGCAGCATTGAGCCAGTTTCCTCAAGGTCACCCAGAAGTTCACAGTCCAACCTCCCCTCTTTGAATGTCCTTGCCTTCTTGGCTTTGCACTCCTGAAGCAATTCAAGTCTGGATCCCCTGCATTTTGGAACCTCCCAAAAATCCAACCCCAGCTCAGCTCAGTCAGTAAAGACGGGCATGTGAGGAGCTGAGAGAGAGGTGCTACTGTCATACATGACTGCTTACTGCACAAATGCTTTGCTAAACACCCCTGAACACAGGTCAAGCTCAGGCAGAGGAACAACCAACCAACTACCTTTATTCCTCCAAACACACCAAAGGCTTCAGCAGAGATCTGCAAATGAGTTTTTCTTGCTCAGTGCGCTTTTGTCTCATCTCAATGGATGGCTGGCCACCCTTTCAAAGGCCTACGGTCAACTCCTGCCTCAGAGGGCAGTATCCAGAACCCACCCAAGGGTTCTGTGCTGAGCCGTGCCATGAGACAGCACGCGTGCAAGGCATCTTGAGCTCCAGGCGGCTAGGATGAGTCAGAGCCAGTCGCCTTTTTCCCTGCGGTGCAATTGTACCAGGCCCTGACAGCATCAGCTGGCTTTTATCACTGCTCCACATCAGAGCTGTCAGTCCTGAAAACAATGGAAGGTGTGTGGAGGGGGAGGAATTGAGCATCTCTGCGCTCCGTTGGCTTCCCAGAATGATGCCAAAGTGGCGAGCAAAGAGGTTTTGATTAGCAGCCTGCTGCCGCAAGAGGATTAGCGAGGACGTCAGTGACTGTGGCAGAATTGAAATTAAAAAGCAATACTTCTTGAGCTTCCTCCGCTACTGTTTTTGTGGGGAAAAGCTTGACTGATGGTGACAAGAGCTCTGGAGGGCACGTAGCCACTGGAAGGCTCACCCATGCTCACGGCCCCATGGATGGGGAGCACCTGTCTTCAGATCTACTGGCTCCAGTGGGGTCTGCAAAGGATTCAAGTCATCTCCTCAGGTGCAAACTCATCTTCCCCTGCACGTAACTTCTCAAACTCACCTGTTGCTGTGGCAATGACAAACAAAAAAGAAAGACAAGGGCCTTGAAAAGCAAGGTCCAGGGGCATTAAGTGAACAAAGAGAAAACCTCAAGTGAATGAAAAGATCGAATCCTGCCAACTGAGTTCTCTGCCGAGGAGGGGGCTGTTTGTGCCTCCTTCAGGCATATCTCAGAGTCTCCTGTCCCCCAAGCTTGCTGGGAAGATCACCCACGTGGATTCTCAAACCGCCCCTCGTGTGCGTTGTCCCGTGCCTCTCCCTCGCGCTCGGGGGTAGCTTCCTGCGAACGCCCACGGAGTGATTCGTTCTCTTCCTGCCCATCCCTGACGAGATGCCAATGGAAAGGCTGACAGCAGCTGGTGGGCAATGCCCAGGGTCTATTTGCCCATCAGCTCTGCCTTGTATCACTGCTTCTCAGCAGACTTCCACCTGCCTGTTGCACTTATGCACTGAAGTCCTTCCAGCACAGAAATCAGCTTTTTATTCTATTTGTAAAGCACAGAACACAAGGACTTTGATGCCATCTAGATACTACACTTATCCTCCTAAAAGCAGAAGTAGGGAAAGTGTTGTGGTGGTGATTATTTTCCAGATACAGAAGTTATGCTTAAGGCAGGGTAAGTGATTTGATAAAGGTCTCAGGAAATCTGTGAACACTGTCAGAACAGGGTCCATCTCTCCTGGATCTCAAACCAATGCCTGAAGCACGAGTCCATCCTTCCCTTCAGAAGGGACTTAGAACAAGACTGTTTCCCTAAAGTGCTGAAGCATTACGTAAAATAAATTGGCTTGGTCTGTGTGAGACCAGCTACAATGGGTTTCTAATTAAATCCTTCTAAATGGAAATGGTAAGACAGGTGTGAGAGAAGATACCTACAGGCTGGAAAGCTTAATCAGAAATGAAAGTTGCTGAATGGGCCAGACAGTCATTTTAGCAAGAATTGGGTGCTGTTGCTGCAAAACAGCAACAAAATGGCTGTTGCTTTAATGACCCTATGCAGCGTGTTCTGCCCATGTACAGAAGTACAGAGGCACCATGTCACTGTTCTCCAGTGGGCTGCTGCAGGGACAGAAGTGTCCAACTGTCCTAGGACCCTGTATGGCCCCTGCCTACCGCCTTCCATCCAGCTCCCCCAGGTAAAATGCCCTGTGATGGCTGAGTAGCATTTCATCTCCACACTATTCCTCTGGAAGTGACACACGGGGGAAATAACACATTCAGCATCAGGACAAAAGCTACAAAATAAGCAGAAAAAGAGGAAGTTTAAAAATTAATCAGAGCTCAAAGTGCTGTCAAGTTTCTCCTCCTCCCTCCCCACGCAGACACACAGCCATCACCAGCGATTAGAACTGATCGACTGACCAGGTCAGGGCAGAGATGTGACAATAATGCAGTTTTCCATAATCAGCTCAGACTGGAGAAAAATCGTTGTGCCCAGCATCCTGCGCAATAACCTGGTACCACATCCTCATCGTGAGCTCTGCTGGGACCAGGGTAGCTGGACGTACAGTCTCAAGCTCAGGCCAGTCAGAATACAGGTTTGACTCCCTTTGATAGGACCACACAGAGCCAAACCTGAGCAGCTTTCAAAACATGGCGTCAGACTGCTAGAAGACAATTTACGGATCTCTTCCTCCACCTCCCCCTCCTCTGTAGCTAGTTCCTCTTCCCTTGCTGTGAAAAGTTTGGTTGTCTTCTCCTTTTTCTGGCTGAATCTTTCCACGGCAGTTAGCTGCCATGGTGATAGAAGTTAAAGAAATTAGTAAGAAGAAGAGTCATAATTAACAATTGACTGACAGTCCCATCTGACCTGAGACAGTAGCTGAAAGCTGCCTCCCACTTCAATCTGCTTGCCACAAACCAGCCAGGAACATGTAGATTTGCTAGCCAAGGTGGTTTGGCTATTTGGCTATGTTCCTACAGTGGCTGTCCTCAGCTGATTTGGTGCTCAGAGCATCAGTGAGGATGTGTCACCATTGCCCTCTTCTGGATTGCCAACCAGGTCTGCTCCAAAGCTTGGGAGATGTCACTGTCTAGTGATGGCAGCATGTGGTGACTCCAAGGGGACTGTTTTGTAGGGGACCGCTGGTACCTCATCCGGGTGCTCAGCACTATTTCATTCAAAGACCTGTAAGTTCTTCTGCGTTTCTCCTTCCAGCATGGTGACTACGCTGCAGTGCAGATTTACAGCAGATAGAAGATTCAAATGGACAGAGCCAGCAGATAAACTTTACAGCTAAATATATGGCTAATTCAAGATCTTCATGAACATGTACCCCTGCTAGCTAAAACATTGGTGGTTCAAAATCTCCTGGGAACAGGGGGATTTCAGGTTCAAATGAAAGGAGATGCATGGTTAAGCTGAGAAACTCCTTGCCACAGTTTTTTTTAAAAAGGTTAAAAATATGCATGAACTTAAAAGGAGCCTGGAAAAGTTTGTGGAAGAGAAATTCACTGAGGGTTCCTAATTACATAAAACTTCTAACCATTTATATAAGTTATATTTCCAAATGAAATACATATTTGTGGAAGAAAAGTCTTCCTAGTCCTTCCTAGGCACCCTCTTTGGGTCTATATTTAAGACAGGATACCGAATCAGCCCTTTGCTGACCCTGTATAAGCACACTTCTCTTGTTATGAATATGGAAAAGCATAGATCTAATCAGGGGTCAGGCCCTCAGCTTCTGCCTCAAGGTTTTATTCAGCTTGAGGCAGCCCGGGACTCAGTAATTGCTTAGCGACACACTTGGGGCCTGGCCACCATCAAGCTCTTGAGATCTGGTGGTTTTGTAATGCACAAGATTATGCAGAAACTGCACTGTTTTATACGGGGAAGAAAATTAGCTAGGCTCAACGGAACACATTACTTATGGACTGAGCAAGGCAATTTTTCACACTCAGCTGGAAAGTATTTCTCCACTTGTCTGTTTGCTGGAGTACGTGCAATATGGTAACAGAGAGCACCAAACCTAACTGACACTGGAAATTATGGGGCTGTTGTCAGCATCCAAGTACTGAAAACAGGCAGCAAATAGGAAACTGGTGAGGAATTTCAGCAGCTTGACCCAGCTCCGTAATGGACTTCAGAGTCAAGAGCAGCTGTTAATCCCTTTCAGCACAGCCCATTCTTCCTCTCAGCTCTGCCTGTGTTCCCTACTGTTTGAATGATGTATCTCCCAGACAAGGAAAAAATGGGAGTGGGCATCTCCCTTTTCACCCAGCATGGAGGAAAGGAAAGATGGGGGGGAATGGTGAGCCCCTGCCAGCAGGGAAAAAGAAGAGAGAATGATGGGTGAGAGAGGCAAGGGATACATGGAGTGTCTGGAACATGGAAGGAGAATGGTGGATCCCAGAGGAATGAGGACTAGTGGGGAGGGCACATATATACCTGAGCCAAGGATATAGGGGAAAGGAAGGCACACAGACCTCTTGGTTCAAGGGATGGATCAGAGGGATGTAGGGAGTCTCTCATATTGATCTGGCAGACTGGGACTTTCCAGAAAAGAATGGAAAGCAAAGTACCCCTAGTACAAATCAGTCAGTCCCAGCATGAAGCCCTAAGTCTGAACAATGGGACAGAAGGGGCAAACCCACAGCTGGGGAATATCAACATCATCTCCAATGGGTCTCTGCCAAATAAAGACTCAGATGTTGTACTGCAGAGGTTTAGAGAAGAACCTGTGAGACTGAGCTCTTCTCTGTTGTTTTTCAAGGGTGATAAATGGGATACAGTACAAGTAGCGCACAACAGACATAAAAGATCCTGTTTAGGATCTGGATGATAGAGTTCCTGACTAAAAGTCAGAATTCCTGATCCCTGTTTAAACTTTGGCAATTGAAAATCTACATTGGACAAAAGACACACTCTGTTCCAGTTCCCTGCTTTCCAGTGAATGTAACAGCAAACCAGCGTTCTCCATTCATGTTTGAGGAGCTCCTGGAGAGCAGAAACTCTGCAAGTGCAAAGCATTATCTCTTCAGCATCCTGCAAAAGCATACCAGCAACATTTAACCTCCCCTCAAATCCGGTGGCAGGTCACAGCGATTGGCGGGTCTTACATGTGTGTGACTGTGAGTCACCCAGTATTACTGATCTTCATATTAATCTATTGTTGTAAATGACTTGGAGCTGCCTACAGACAATCCTTCAGAATACGGAACAAAGGAGAACCTGCACATCTGAAGAAAGCCTCCTCTGCATGGCAACTTATTGCCATCGTAACCAGCATAAACAAGAGCAATTAAGACAATTTCAGAGCATCACCTCCTCCCTCTGGGGTCTTAATGAGAGCACGCTCAGAAGGGGGCTGGAGCAGAAGCAAGCAAGGGTTGGGAGTTAACTTGTGTGGGAAAAGAAGGGTAGGAGAGTTTTAGATTCAGAGGATTGCTTCCTCTCCGCCCCATAGCGTAATGCAAAGGGCAAGCAGGGGGGAGGAGATTCAGTCAACTCTGTGGTAGATAGAAAAGGCTGTCAGAAGCAGAGTTTTTCTGCTGCCTCACGTTCAAACCAGGTGTCAGGACCCTGCAGAAGTTTTTGCTGACATACCCAGGTCACCAGAAGCAGCTAGAATGGTTGAGTGCCTCAGGCATCGCTCAGAAATGTAACTGGGTTCAGAGCTCTTGGTAGAAAACAGAGTTGGATTGGATTGATGACCTTTTAGAAGCAAGGTGATAAGGAAGAAGCTCTTCTAAAGCTGATGATTATCTATCTCAGAAAATAAAGACAAGCCTCAACATGGTGCTATTGGATTAGTATATAGGTTGTTTACACATGCTCCTCAAAGCTTTGCTATATGCTAGCAATCCACAAGCATTCAGACGACTGAAAAGCTGTTTGTGGGTGGCTATGCAGTGAGGAGAGAAGGAAAACTGGGAAGGTCTCCCAGAAGGAAACTGCCAGGAGATGAGAGCCTACGTATTAGAGGGACAGACCTGTATAAATACTCCAGGGAAGGGAGGGAGACAGCTCCTATCAGCTTGGTGATAACATCTCTTCTTTTGGCAATCTGGCCCCTTGCAATGGAGAAGAAATGGATGGGGCTACAGAACAGAGCTTTTGTTAAGGCTTTCATATGACCTGACTGCAGGAACTATATGATTTTCAATTCACTCTGCTCAGATTTAAGGCAGAAGTCAGAAACTAGGTTCCTGCATTGTCACAGTGTATAAATAGCCCTGATGGAAGCATAACAGGAGCTCAGTTAGGTTTTACCCAGCACAGCGAATGATCTATCATGGACTCAAATATTTTTATTAAAAAGCCATAGGATTTTATCCAGCTACACTTGCAACAAGCTCACTAGCTTCTGTTTAAAGTGTGTGTAATGGCAGCTACCCATGCTTCAGGTGGATCACAAAAGTCACCCCAGAGCCAAAATGGTTCTTTCCATTCTCTGCAGAAACCGTCTTTTCCTTTTAACTTGAAATTTGCTATCATGGATTTGATTGTCTGCTTAAAAAAAGAAAAAAAAAGAAGAAGAAAAAAAGTGGCACATTAACTTGCAGAGAGAAGAGAGGAGCTAAATCTGAGACCTCTTATCTGAATCTTCTCAATGCCTAAGTGCTGGATAATTGGAATTGCTGTCTGAGCCATAAACGTTGTTTTGCTCAGATGTTGCTAACCTCAAATGGTCTTCTCCTTCCCGCTTTTCTAGCACAGCAGAACCCTGGTTCTTAGGATCTCAGAAGATAAATGAAATCTGACCTTCAACAAAGAGAGATCCTACAGAAACTGTCTATAAGCCAGCAGTACCTAAGTGCTCTGCAAAATGAGAAAGCCACTCCTTGGAGTCAAGAGCTGTTCAGAAGCAAAGCATCACTCAGCCAAGCCACGTGGACCAACTTTCCCTTAGCTAAGACTTTTGACAACCATAGTTCAAACTCTCCAGACAAAGGACTTCCTACCGTCAGGCAGGTCTTTAGGAGGGATGTGTGAAATAGTCACGTTCTTGTTAATAGCAGTTCAGGAACCTGGGGTTGTCTGTTGTGATCCTCCTTGTCTTGTGGTGGTTCTGCGTGCATCAGACTGGATGGGTGTGCAGAGCTGGAGTCCACCTGAAAAACACATCTAAGTGCATAAAGAGAAATAACCATTAGCGGTTGCTGATATTCAAGACAAGACAGCTTTCTTCATGGATATCTTTTTTAGGTACTGCCTGGAAGGGAACTAGTGAGGACTCAGCAATTCTGAACATCAGCTTACATATTCAGGAACCTCATGTCAAATGCCTTCTGAAAAATGGCAAAAAGGTCATTTGACAGAGAAAAATCGGGAGATATGAACAGCTGAATCTGTTCTCTACCACTGACTCATCAAGAGACATTGAGCAAGCCACCTTATTCCTCCATGACTCAAACAAGGCCAAGAGAAAAGCAGGTAGAGCATTTTCTGCTGATGTTTTTGTCCATGTAGGATGGGTTGCACAGAATTTTCCATTCAGAAGAAAGGCCTGTAGAGAGACATCAGTGTTTGTTAACCCATGCTTTATGATGTTCTAGCATCTGGAAGGGCAGAACAGAATCATTATTGTCAGGATGATGACTACTGTTTCCCTTATTAAGAGGAAATTAAAAATAGGAAGTGGTTATAATTATCGTTTTGGACACCGTTCCAGTGGCATCATTCTCAACACGCTGTCAGGATTATAATGTAATATCAAAGTGAATGTCATCCTACAATTCCTTTATTCACTGCAGCACAAGTGTGAGCCAGTAAGATCCCTGACATCCAGCCGTGCATTTCCCAATATGGCTTGATCCCTCTTTCTGAGGTTCCATTGTAACTCTAACAAAGGCAGGCGCGTGGTGTTGTTAACATCCAAATGATGGAAGGGGACACAGAAAAAAAAGTCAGCACCTCTAGAGATGAAAACAATCATCTTGCACCATTCCAGAGGAGAAGATTAAAAATTCCCAGATAAAGATTTACCACTGTCCCCGTCTCCTTCTCTAAGGCGAAGTGCTGTTGCCTGTTCCAGGTTCACAGGTTTTGCTCACTGCTCCATGCAAGGAAGAGAGAACCCGCCCTTGGAAACTGCTAACCTTTTCCTGCATGGAAAACCAAACGAACGCACTTTGTTTGGGAAAGGCTTGTGCTGGGATTCATAATAAGCCATTGTCGACGTGACAGACCTTGTTATTGACTTGGAGCCAAATCTTGAGGTCCTTGCCTGAAGGATCAGAAGGGTTTGACCTCAGGACTGTTATTAGCCTTGACATCACCAGCTCCTGACATGGGATAGTTTTGCAGTGAACTTGCTTGAGAACGTTTAGAAATGTCAAGTGGCCGAGCCACGAGGACACAAGAACGAGAAGGTGTCATATTCACCCAATTGAACGGGAGAATTTCAGTCCTCCCCCTTGCTCTCGTTGGCGATGGCAGTGCTGCTGACAACGTATGTCAGGGTTACACCACGGTATCAGACCTCCTCTCAGCCCCGGCATCCTTTGTCAGCACAGTCCATCTGTGAGATCCCTGCTAAGCGAGAGCAATGGGATCCCTACACGGGTTCAGGGACCTCCAACAGAAGTTTTTCAGCACTAACTGTGGTGGATGGACCTTGTACCAAACCTGTTTAAGCAGACGATGGACATCATGGACACCTTTAAGGCAGACAAGAAGCCTACAAATTCTGGTTGTGGTGTAGTAGCATTTTGCCAAAAGAAACCTGGTGCTAAACCATGCTAACTGACAGTTTTGAGGGTGGGGAAGGAGAAGGGCATAGAAGACTAAAGGTGCCAGATAGCTGTAGGCACCGATGTACCGCTCTTGAGGTGCAGCGATCCCCATACGTTTATTCTTACTTCATAGAGTCAAGATTTCTGTGTTTGAACACTAGTGGAAGAAAGGCTGTATGTTAATTAAAACCTCTGGCCAAACTCTTTCTCCATGCTGGGAACAGCTACTGCACTTTACACTTACAGAACAACTCAGCTCACCATGGTTTAAACCAAACTTTTCAACAATCTTTTCCACCCTCCATTGTCTTCACTGTTTCCAGTGCTGCCAACTTTCACAGCCTGAATTATACAGTAAATCTTACTCCTGTGCTCATGGACTCAAGGCATCATTCTGGTTGTTGTCATTAGTCAAGATCTAGAAAGATCTGATTGTCCCTCTGTACTTGGGACCGGTGAGGCCCCACCTTGAATACCACGTGCAGTTTGGGGCCCCCCACTATAGGAAAGACGTTGAGATTCTGGAGCAAGCCCAGAGAAGGGCAACAGAGCTGGTGAGGAGTCTGGAGAACAAGTCTTAAGAGAAGCGGCTGAAGGAGCTTCAGGTTGTTCAGGTTGTTCAGCCTGGAGAAAAGGAGGTTGAGGGGAGACCTTCTCACTCTCTATAACTGCCTGAAAGGAGGGTGTAGTGAGGTGGGGTCAATATCTTCTCCTGAGTAACAAGAGGAAATGGCCTCAAGTTGCACCAGGGAAGATTTAGACTGGATATTAGGAAAAAATTCTTCACCAAAAGGGTTATCAAGCATTGGAACAAGCTGTCCAGGATAGTGGTGGAGTTGCCATCCCTGGAGGTATTTAAAAGCCAAGCAGATGTGGTGCTGAGGGACATGGTTTAGTGATGGTTTTGTCATTGTTAGGTTGATGGTTGGACTCAATGACCTTAAAAGTCTTCTTCAACTCAGATAGTTCTATGATTCTTAGCTCTACCATTCATGCATCAAAAAAATTTCAAGATGCCATTATCCAGTCATACTCAACATTGTTTCATGCAGCTAAAATCAGTTCCACTAACAAAAATTATAATGGGTCAGAATCTGTATTGATCATATATCCAGCCATCTATCTTGCCATCTCTCCACAATTTCCATCATCCTTGAGAGTACCACTTGTTAGTGTGTTGCAGGAACTCATCCAAAGTGCTTCAAGATCCCTAAATTAATCATGGACGATTCACCTTCCATTCCATCAGGGGAAAAAAAAAGCTTGAAATTCAAGGGGAGGGCTGAAATCTACCCGGCTGATTGGCTGGGGGATGCTTTCTCGCCCACACGTCCCTCTCGGTAACATTTCCAAATATTTTTGAGCAAGCTGAAAACAATTGTGTTGGAGGGGCAGAGAGAGCCTGCTAATACCCTATCGGTTTCACATTCTTAGGAGAGTTCCCAGCCCACCAATCTGCCGTCCTATATCAGGCAATGAGCCTTCAGCTGGAAACTTTACCCTGGCTCTACCTATTGTCCAATGTTTTCCTTCCTGCCAGATGATTGGAATCAAACCAGTTGTTAATTTTACACCTGCTGTTTGTGAATATCCCTGGGTGACCTTTCCGACAAGAGCGAGCAGAGGGGATTTCTCGATGGAGAGATGCACATACACGCATGGGGGGAGCAGACAGAAAGGGAACAGGAAGGGGCCTCCCGATGAACGATGAGGGATTAAAATAGCTCTTGCTGGGGCCATAGTGAGATATTGGGCAGCAGGAATGATGAAGCGGATGTTTAAAACAGTGAAGTGTTGAGCTAAGCACAGAGGGCAAAACAGTGTTATCAGATCCCTTCCTCTTTCCAGCTCTCTCCTTGTGCCCAGCTGGCTGAGCAATGCCAGCCTGAGCTTCTTACAAAAGAAGAATGTTTTCCTGAGATGCTGAAGCCAAGGTCTGGAAAGCCTGAAAACTTTTTCATTTGCGAATCTGAAAGGAATATTTACCCTATGGCCCTATTCATCTCTTCCTTACCTTGTAACTGACCTTAATGCCATCTCAGCAAGGTATCAATCACCCCAAGAGGGATGTGCCAGTACAGCATGAACAGGAAAAGCCATTGGCTTCACAGTCCTGAATTTTAGCTGGTCTGAGGAAGTCACAGGTGCTCAGATATCACTGTGACCAGCTTTAACACTCAGATTAGGTTAAACAGATCTAGCCCACATTATTACTGCTGCATTAAGAGCACTCTGATTATTAAAAATTATTTATGGGGCCAGAGATGGATCAGTGGAGAAAGTGGCCATGGGCTGTAGCCAGGTCACCTCGACATTTCCTACAGCAAGCTGGTACTTGGCTGTGGAAAGTGGAGCTGGTCTACATGTAGGAGCGGGAGATGGCACATTTCCCTACGAGGGAATACAGAATATTGGATAAATATCTCGACACAGTGGTGGATGTCTGCTGAGTGGTAGCAGATGTTCAGGGACAGGCAAGCCTGACCCTTGTGGAGGAGAAATCGCTGATGTGGGTATCAACACAATTCTGTGTGTACGCTGCTCAGTCACAGGCCTCCATCCTGCCTCGTACAGCAGCAATCAATGTGCCAAGCAATCCCTCTCCCAGCGATCTCCACTCAGCATAATACACCCTTTCACTGGAGGATGGCTCTGGCTCAAGAACTGGTTCTGTTCAGAGATGATGGGGCAAATCTTGCTGTTTGCACAGCTCCTTTGCCCTCTAACCTGGCCAAGCACAGCTCAGATGGAGAAAGCTTTCTCAGAGTTGATTCCCGGGTTCAAACTAAGCTGGAAAAGCCTGGGGCAGCAGCCTCCAACTCCTGTAACTCATCACAACAGGATGAGGGGACCCTACACTGTTCTACATACCATCTTGCAAGTGAGGCTCTCAGGGCATCTAAGCTAAGGATCAGTCCTAATGTATCTTGTGCAAAACGGGAACTCTGAGAGTTGGCCATTTCCCAAACTGAAGAACAACGTTCTGACAATCTAAACTCCTGCTGTAGTTTTCCACATTTGATCAGGAGAAGATGCGAGTAATGTCTTCTGGCGTTAAGACAGGACCATTTCTGCAGAAAGCCTGTCTACAAGTGCCAGGGGAATAATCTCAACAGGCATGTGATGTGCCTCTTGAAAGAAAGGATGTCTCCAACTAATCATTTTGCTATGGTGTTCTTGTGATTTCTTCTTCTGAGACTTTCAGGCCAGCAAGCCACCACTCTCTAAATACTCTTGGTCAGAAGCTCACTCAAATGCAGGGACAGCTGCAAACAGTATGATGCACCATGGGCACCATTGGAAGGGGTCTGTGTGTCACGTATCTCCAAACGCCTGGAAAACAGAGGAACAATAGTTGTTATCCCAAAAAACTAATCCCTCAGTTAAGTGAAAGCCATCTTTGAAGATCAGGGATGGCAGATGAGCTTCTCTCTGCAGCCTCATCAACACGCTAACAGACATCTGCATCTCTGGACTCAGTTCTGTCCTTGGCCAACTCAGTTTAGAAAAGGTTTTGTTTTTCTTGGGCTGGTTTTGTTTACAGCCGCTTGACCGAGGCAGAGAGTTCACCAGCAGCTGAATGCAACCCAGGCTCTCCCAAGTGTAAGTTCTCCAGTGAAACATCTGGTTACAAGGCAAGGTCAAACGGGCCTGAAATGGGAGAGGGCCACAGACTCTCTCCACAGAGATGCAACCAGCTGGGAAAAGAACAGGCTTTTCTGGGTATGTTTGAGCATTTGGCTGGGAAAAGGAGAAAGAAAAAGAGAGAAAGAAACAGATACTGCAAAAAAAGCCAGGGATCAAGAGGCTGGTTCTTTTACTGGTTAAAAATCAAGACCACCCTAGTTGCCACATGAATTGCTGAGTCTTATTTAGCAGGAATTCCAGTTGCTTCCAAATAGACAAAAGGTCCCTTGAAGTCCTTCATTTATACATATCTACCAGTGTATATATTTGAATTTCTCTGTTCCCCACTATCCTGGAATTACCTCAGATACACATCTCAGGCAGAAGATCCACTTCTTTCCACATCTTTTCACTTTTTTCTTTCCATTACTTACCTCTCACAATTAGAGCTGGAAGGATGAAGACAGACCTGATCTGCAGCACACTGCAAATCTTTATCTCCTAAGTTCCTTAGGACAAGGACCACTCCGTTGCTCTGTGTTTGTAGAGCACCTGGCACTGATGGTGCCCAAGTCAATGTCGACACAAATAACTTTGTGAAATGGTGCAAGAGCTGCTAAAAACCAAAGAAACCATTTGAGAAGCCTAAAGAATGAACCCTTCCACGCAGCCCCAGGGAACGTTAGCAGCAATCTAACATTTAGGATTTTCCTTGTTTTTAAAAAACAGTCTCATTCCTCAAAACAAGAATCAGGAAAAACCTCATGTGAACCAAATGACCAACCCAGCACACAGAACACCTACCGAGACAGAAAGTTTGTCATGGAGACACAGTGGGAACTGGTTGGTGAACTGGGATTGATTCATTGACTATAAAAAAACAGCGGAAAAGACTAAATTCACATTACGGTGTTTCTACAGTATAAACTGACCAGCCGTAATAACACCAATCCTTATCACATGATTTTCAGACAGAAACAAGTGAAGAATAATTGTCTGAGCATGGGATCAAGCATTGTTTCTGAGCTCTGATGCTTCCTCCTTTAGGGACCTTCACTAAATCTCTCAAACTTTTTGTGCTTGAGCATCCTTCTCTAAAAGGATAAGGACAATAGCAGCCACTCACCTACTTCAGCGGGTAATGAATGATTCAGATAGCTCTCATCAACCTCTTCCAGTCCTATACACAATATCCGATGTGTCATGCAGCAGTTCGCATCAGCCAGAAAGCTATCGTCTCTTAATGGGACTGAGTTTCAAAGGTGATGGACAGGGCACAGCCTGTGGAAGGACCTGGCCTCTGAAACTTTTTCCTCTGGCATCTCTGTCCAAGCTGGGACTGGTTTGCAGAAGGATCCAGTTTCCTGTGGAGGGAAGTAGGGAGGGAGGGGGGACAGCTTTGCACTGTGTGACTGCCATTGCTCTGGGTCATGCTGGAATCCGGACGTCAGGAGCACAAGCATCTTTTGAGACACGGCACATCAGCTGCTGCCTTCATGCACCAGAAATAAAGGGCTCCAAATCTGAACCTGGAAGCCAACCAAAATACCAGAAAACCGTCATGGTTCGTATGTGCATAATCTGAGGCCTAATTTGCATGCACCGCTTGTGTATCTTAATCCCAGCTTTCCAGAGGATGCTGTCCCATCCCTGATCCCATCAGCAGATGGACTACATCTGCCCAAATAAAAGCCACAGTTTCACCCTATTCAGATTTTTCCCACCAAACTGCTGGAGGCAGCTGTTAATCAGGCCTCTGCTTTATGCACCCTTTGGTCTGAATGCAGAGATTTTCTTTCACTAGCTCGTTATCATTTCAGTCACCCTTCAGGCTGCCTGCACACGAGCAAGCTCTGACCTGGAGTCACTGTGCTCCAATGAACACAATCAGCACTTCCAAGCACATAGTACTGGCCAGAGTTTGCCTGGCTTGGAGCACAGACCCTGTACAAAACCCCACACAGACCAGTTATTCATAACAGTCTATAAAGGGCACATCTGGAGTGGGACTTCACTCAGACATTTGGGAATGCAAATGCAGGCCATTGCTTACTTGAACACAAACCTCACTTTCAAAAATTTCTTTGCAAAAAAGCCAACCACGAGACTTTGCAATTTTCTGCTCCTCTCATCCTGTAGGTAGGATCCAATGAAAAGCAATGTTTGTTCTGACCCACTGGTATCTGCAAATACTATTGGAGGGGTAAAATGTAACCTGGTGTTATGATTTTCCCAGAAAGTCTGGGGGACAACTCAAGACAGATATTTCATCCCATAAAAACCAAGCAATAACAAGAGCACAGAGAATCACACCATTATTCCTCAATTATTCCCAAAACTGAGCCAGTGGCATTGGAAAAAGCTGTATTTGCAAACTCACAGGCTTAGATTTACAAGGATAAATTCAATAGTTTAAGGGTAAGTAGATCCAATTTAGAGCACTAAGCACGCGCCTGCTGGAACCCATTGTAGAAATTGGGCTTGAGAAGCAGCAAAGTAAACTGTTAATTCATCTTCATCCCTTTCTATTCTGTCTTTTCTCTCACAATGGGGAAGAATCCCTCTATAAAATCTCATCTTTTATATTTCAGTTGTGATAAAATAACTTTCCAGCTGCCTACCCCAAACCTACCCCAAACATACCCCGAACCTGTGAGGGCACTAAGAACAGAGTTTTGTCATAACATAAAAAGTCAAATAGTTCCCCTCTCCCTCTATTCATTTACCTCCTCCAAGTGGATTCAGGTCATTTCCATCCTCTCCTGGGCAAGAGGGCTTTTTTGCTTGTAGAAATTGTACCAAAGTAGCCAGCAAGGTTTGCTGAGGTTTCCCCTCTCTCTGCTCCCGGGAGGGAGTGATCCACACTCACAGAAACTGTCTGGGACTTGAGCGTTTTTCTCCCTCTTCCTTTAAGCAGAAGTGTTTTGATTAAATTAGTAAAACCATTCATTTTCTCTGGCACTCCTTAACTTTATTTTTGTTACTTCTAGCTAGCTTGAGACATTTTTTCCTAGGTAGCATTCACTACATCTGTCTTAGAAGCCAAACCTGCTGCTTCCCCCTACCCGAGCAACAGATATAGTCAGGCACAGCCAGATCTGGTATCGGCTGGGGAGCAGGAATGAACCCAGCCATTCCCACCCCTCTGCAAAGAGCTCCTGCTGCCCTCTGCTCCTGGGAGGTGACATCCTCCAGCCCCACATCCCAGCCAGGAAGGGTTCCTGCCCAACTCCCTGAGGGTCTCCTTTAGGAAGCACCATCCCTGAGTGGAGAACTGGGGGTACACCTCCATCGCCAACCCGTACCAGGGGTTTAAGGATGCTGACTGAAAGCATCTGCTGTGGCCACGCTGCTGCTTGAGCACCTTGAATGCAAGCTCAGCTCCACTTCCATGGGCCAGGATCACACTCCTGGATCGCCAACCTTCAGATTGCACCAGGCAAAATCCCGGATCAGGGAAACGGTCCTTAAAGCCTGTTCCCTCTCTAGCTATTCGCAGCAGGGATAAGTAAGGCCTCATCTATAATCACCTAAAAACATCACATGATTCATGCGCCCGCAGTACAACAGCTGAGCACGCTGCAGGATACACAGCAACACACATTGGTGATGCACCATTACACACTTTCCCAGTGCAAGCCCTGTTGAAATGCTGCCATCAAATTATTTCAACTGATCAAAGTAGGAAAAAAATAGAATATTAAAGCCCCAGATAACAAATTAATAAGAATAAAAGCATGTAGGTGAGAATTAAGAAGGCATTAACATTCTGATGGCATCTGCTGCCTAAATTAAACTACACGGAAAAAAAATGAGTTCAGCTGACGCTCAGGATCAGGACAAATAGTTCTCAAATGGAAATTACAGTTTTGAAAATTATGCACCAAAAAAGGATCCAATTTAGGACATTTCTGATTTGTGAAGTTCTTTCTCCAGGTGGGGATCTCAGGCTTGACTGGAGGGCTGGCAACATGATTGGCAAGATGCTGGAGTTGCTCAGTTCCTGCATCCCACAGCAGGACCAAACTGGTCCATAGCGCAGTGGGGCCAGTGTCTTATCACCTCTCCGGTCCCCTGGGGCTTTGTCCCCTTTTGGAATTGGACAATATGGATATGGTGTGTAAAGTGTGTTTCATTCACACAGACACCAACATGGAAAAGGCGGAGGAATTAGGCCTGGATTTTCAAAGGAGCTCAGTGTTAAATTATGTGGATAACTGCATCCGTAATTTACATGAGCAGTTACTGTGACAACTAATAGTGAACGTCATAAGTAGCCAGTTGAGCATGTAATGACCTGAGTTATATGCACCATCATGTCTCTTTGGCACACCAAATTAGGTGTGCATACACATTTTGCATGCCCCAAAGGACTTCTACCTCAGCAAAGAGCCTTAATTTCACAGCACAAGCCTGATCTCAGCAGCCTAGCACAGCACAGACAGTTTATGCAATGCAAAGAGCTGGCACAAACTCCACGGCCCAGGTCGGAATGGATCCTCAGACAGCTAATTAATTTTTACTGCTCCTTTGTGAACTGTAAATTACCCTTCATTTCCTAGATTTCTGTCCCATTTTTTCGCCTGCCTTTCTCTAGTGAGCCAGTAAAAAGGGAAAAGTGCCAATAATGGGCTCTCGTTGTGATAAAAGCAGCCACGACTCACTCGCACTTTGAACAATGCTCTGCTTATGACCAGAATACAAAGGCAATTGGGTTTCAAGAAACTGTCCAGAGATAATGACTTTTCCTGGAGATGGGAGGATACGAGGAGTATTTTAAAAATAGGAGGGGCCGAGGGGGAGTGTCTGGTTTTGCAGGACAAACACAACCAAGTTCCCCTCTTGCAGAGGGTTAAAAACAGGATTAATAATCTTCACTTAGAGACCAAGTTCATCAGTATTGCCTGCACAAGAGCAAAGGGAAACTGCTTACCACGCTGAACTGCTAACAGCCTCCCCTTCTCACTTTGACAGGAAAGAAGAGCCTCTCCCCGAGAAAGAGTGACCTTCAGACCACACACACACACACACCAGAGCCTTTAGAGAGCAGCCCCTGAGCAAATGATGCCGGAGCGAGGATGGGAGGCTTTTTTTTTAGTACTGCCATGACCCTGTTCAAAGGCTAAAACTGCCGATTCTGTTGAATCCAGAGAGCCAAGGAAACCCTGCCAAGGAAAGATATACCAGAATATACAAACCTGCTGAGACATGGCTCAAGTGTCTGTTCTTCACTGATGCCACTGTTATCCAAACCTGTTACCTTCAGACACACACCCATCAGAGGCAGAGGTAGCTGTAGGGAAGAGATCACAATGCACCTGAGATGAACTTTGCACAGGCTCTGCCGAAATTCAGGACAGCTTCAGCATGACGAGAATCATTTCACCCTTGTGTCAGGACACCAGCATTTGCATTAAATCTGTGAATAACAAAGAGGTATTACTGGAATTTGCATGCGGTTGCATCTACCAAATGCCCCTTGAAAGGCCATGGCCGCAAGAACATAGGGAAGATCTCCAGGTCCATGCTGTTGGGATGCTGCAGGAATGAGAACACAGCATTGCTGGGGTGCGTTTATGGGGCCTTCAGCATATTAGATACTTATATTGCAAAACACCACATTCCTCCGCTCTGACGGAGCCTTTTTTATCTCAGCTGCAGATTCCCGAGTCAAAATTGCTGCCAGATGACTGTGCACAGTGAGTTAATGGCCACAAAACCTGAGCTTCTCTGGCCTCAAGTCATTTACCCATAGCATCAATGACGTTATCATGTTCAGCCCATATTTACTACAGCTACAAACTGATTCAGAGAAACCTGGAGTACAGGATTAATCATTACTCTTGGGATGTTGAAAATGGATACCAGAACGGACTTCCAAATTAGGTATCTAAAAGTCCTGCATCTCCCAGGAGAGCCCCATTACATCTCCCTACTCGTTCTAATGGAATCTATAGTATGTGAGCGCGGCTTTGCCTCCCACAAGTCCTCCCTGCATAATTAGCCCCAGCTCGGATTGCTGCTTTCTGTAATGGCTGGAGAACCACTTTCTTCAGGCTACTGAGACGTAAAGAGGAAATGTTTATTGCAAAATGCAAGTCAACCACAGCCAGTGGGTCTGGGCCATGGTGGAGGGATACAGAAATGGCTGCTGCTTTTTTTTTTTTCCTCAGAAATAGAACTCACTAAAAATAGCAGTTCCTCAGGAACAAGACTGCCTGAAAATAGCTGTTTCTCAGGAGCAGGGCTGGCTGCTTCTGAAAGAAGTAGCTATTAATGTATAATTGTCCCTGAGGCTGGTTTCTGAGAAAATGCTGTACATACAGAGGGCTGTGAAGACATATGTTCACGGGCAGGAAACATAGGCACCCCTCTCTTGTCACAGGTCCTGTAAACTCCAATAGCATTTGGTTCACTAGTCTTAGGCACGGTTAGATACAACACGGCACTGGGAGGTACTTTCCTCTGTACTGTAAAGCAGCACTCTGGGACACTCGTATTATCTAGACCAGTAAATGACAAAGACTCCACCAGCTCTATACTGGTTATACTCCCAGGACCGAGAAAGACTTAAAAGCAAGACTCAGGTCTGAAACTCCAGCGCTGTCTTTCCACAGAAGGTCCAAGAACTTTGTTGAATTGCAGGTTGTGCAATCTACTTCCAATTTCCTGCTCTACTCAGCACTTAGAGTTTTCTCACGCAGATGCTACAGGGCAATAAATCTTCTGAAGAATGGCCCTATGTTTCTCCCACTATGGTGTTGCCTTATAATGAGGAAAGACAAATTGCTTGTGAGATCGGTTGATTGCTTGGTTATTCCCTAAAATGTCTCACTCATCTCTCTCGTATCACCATGGGTTCAACGGCTCATTTCTTGTGTCTTCTTTTTCCTTGCCGGCACAGCCCGTCAGTATCTGCACAGAGGCTGTTCTCCTCCTCTTAAGGAAAATTCCAGCTGACCAAAAGAAGCAGAGATTATAAAAGGTCCAGAAAAGGCAAATTTTGCAAAGCGGCAGTTTTAAGGCAACGGTTGTGCAGATGAAGTACAGGGGCTCTGACTGATTGCTGCCACTGTTTCAATCCCACACCACCATTGCCAGGAACCTCTTCTGAGAGCATCCTTGAATCCCAAAGGCTGGGTAGGACTGGGCTGTGTCATGACAGGATGGAAATCTATAGACTGTTTCTTCCAGGCTCTGGTTCAAGTGCTTCTTCAAGTTGTATCTCTCCTCTGTTCACCGGTGATCTGACGTTTCAGCATTCGGGTATCAGCAGAAGCAGGTTTCTGGAGGAAGAGTAAGGCTGAAGTTCTAGCCACCAAGTAACCCAAGGCAGTTCTTTTAGCTCAAGAAATTGCTCTGGGTTTTTTTCCTGACCAAATTCCAGCAAAAGAAATGGCTCTCTGCTTGCAATTACAGCAGGCTGCAATTTTCTTTACAGAAACTACCTTTATTTCTGTGGGAAGGCTTACATTGCAGTGTACAGCAAAGACAGACATTCCCAGACTTCATTTTAACCTTGTTTGCTTAGGAGGGAATAGCAGAGAAGCTGCAGCCAGGCTGATTTCACATACCCACAGCTGTTGGAAACCTGTAAAACACAAAATATATGGTGTCAAAACTCTGGTGCCTGACATGGCCAGGTAAAACTACAGCAGGTATCTGTACCCCTGCCATACAGCTGTGACATCCAGCCACGCCTGTCACTGATCTTTTCCTTTCCTATTGCTAACTGGTTTTGTTATAAAACCTAAACTGCAGGCATAAAGGGAAAGATCTACAAAATACAGATATATACATATACTCTTTGCCTTTTTATTTCATTAAAGTTTTGAAAAATGCCTTGGGACTCTCAAATCAAATAGCCCATGAAAGACAGAGTGCTTGGCAACATTCCCCTTTGATAGCAGCAGGGTGAGGATTTTTTGCAGCTCAGACCGGTTTGATTAAACAAGCATTTTGTTGCAGCCGTCATACAGTGCTCATTAAAAAATACTCTACATTTGTGTAGCATTTATCATCCAAGAATCTCATCATGTTTTACAAAATGTAATTAATTAAACTTTACAACTCCCCTCAGAGAGGGATAAGGAAAATGGAGAGTTGCTTTAATCCATCACCGAACTGCAGCAGACTCTGGGTTAGAGGAAAGCAGCTGTTCAACAGCACGCAGCAGCACCAGGACAAGAAGAGAAGATCTTCAAGCAAAGTCACCCAGGGAATACTCCACACACCTTGTGTTTCCCTGAACTGTGCACTTCCCCTATGGGTTAAATCCCAGCTGTTGAGGATGATTTTTCTCCCCCACTCCATACCCTGGGTTTATACTTGAGACACCAGGCAGTATAATATTCCATCTATTGAACCCCCAGCACTGCTAAAGACCAGGGGTGGCCACAACCCTGACCAGAACCAAGGGAGGCAGAAGATATAAAGCCATACAGCCACAAATTGCATCTCACAGTACTGGAATGCCGTGCAAGCTAGTGCTTAAAGCGGAGGGAGGGTAAAGTCCCCTTAATCCCTCGTTTACTTCCCTCTCCCCTCCCCATCAGTAAATCCACACCTGTTAAAGGTCACCCTGAAATGAAATACATTTAAATACTCCCTGCTGCAGCTTGGCTCCCCCATCCCCAGTCCCCTGCAGTCCCTCCCAGTTCCCACTGCAGAGCAGGAGAGGGAAGAGGGGTGCCCATTTACCCTGCTTGACCGTCAGTGTCGCGTGGCTGAAATCCCACCCAACTCTTAGCTGATCTTTAGAGAGGAATCTCTTTTTCACCCTGGCTTTAAGCTCCTTTCTTACCAAGCCACTGGGCAAGCCTGATTAGACAGATCTGTTATGCCACTTTCACTACCTTGCAGAAAGCTAGAATTTGATGTGGTGCAAGTCGGGGAGGGGGTGAAAGTATCACTCGTTTGTGCATGAAGTATGACAACAAAAAGACAGAGATACATGTGGGGAGAGAATGATGCAAAGAAGCACACGTGCATCTACCAAGAAGCACTGAGGAAAGGGAGAACAGGCGGAGGAGCAGATATCTTACCAACACACTCACCAACGAATCAAACACAGCGTGAATTCTGCACCAATGACTGCATCTACTGACTGGAGAAAGAAGCAAGGCCTCACTCTCTGGTGTGCAGTTACCAAACTGGAAGTCCTGGGCTACAGATGTAGTGAGAGAAAATTTGCTGGGGGGTGGCTGAGTTGTGGCTCTCTCACTGCAGCCATAAAAACCTCCTGATGCCTTTGTGTCTTCTAAGAAGATACTTGGCTCACCCACTGGTAAAAAAATAAATGAGGTCTGAACAAAACGAGGAGCCAAGAAGTCGTGCTTCTTGGCTCCTAAGCACTTACTTCAGTCTGATGTCTTCTCACTATCAGAGTTTTAAGCGACTGCAGCCATCAGGAAGAAACAGAAACCCTGGGAGACAAGCCATTCCAGAAGTGCTTAATGAGGAGCTGTTGGGTTGAACTGGAGACTGGCTGTGCTCTGAGATCTGCAGACAACACCATCAACGTTCACCTCCACGGGGAAGTGATAACATCCCAAAACCACCAGTGCCTTTGGTCTGAAAAGACTAATGTCAGCAACCAAGCTTCTTCCAAGGTAGCAGAGGAAGCATAGCCATCGAGTGCTTCAGCTGGAAAGGTCAGATGGTAGACAATTGCCACACAAGGCTATGAAAGTGCTGAGTATTTTCATCAGACGTAAATGTGGGGAGAGAGAAAAAGTACAAGAATTGTGTTGGAGAAACTGACAGTGGATTCAGACATGGCAACAAGGTGATTTTGATTTTTTTTGAGCCTCTGTCACACTACTTAATTAATTCTCCAAATCCTCCCCCAATAATATGAGGCCCATTTGTACAACCATCCTGCTGGGCCACTCGCACTTAGCCAGACAGACACGCTGATAAGATGGGATTCATCACACCCATCTCCCCCGTGCTCATGGACACAGATCTGCTTGCACAGATGGAAGATGTGTTCAGCCCCACCCTTCTGCGGTGATACTGCCACGATTTTCCCAGTAGGTACATGTCTTTTCTCTTTTCAGCATGAAGAAACTGTTTTTTACTGGTCCCTGGTTTTATTTTTGTGTTTGTCTCCGGGAAGCAGCCAGTCTCAGATACAGCTGTCGCTGCAGCAGACTTTTCTTAGTGAAAATTCCTGCTTTGGTTTAGCAAGTGTTTTAATTAACGTAAATTATTTTACTACACTTTACTACTGATAGCATGTAATTATCTCCCCACAGGTATATATTTAGCTAACCAACAGGTTGATCAAAGACCTACAAAATAAAGTACTTTTGCAGCTGACACTAGATGTAAGCAAAGGCCAGCAGGATGGGACAAAAGGAGGAGGAATTCCCCCTCCCCAGTCCTAAACACAGGGCTCAAATTTTTCCACTTGAAAAGATAATCATAACATTTACTTACACATTTTATCAGAGGAGCATGAAGATGCATTGATACTCAAGTGCTGTGAAGGAGAAAAGAACCGTGCACATGCTAAACTATTAATCATTGGTAAGAGATCTCCTCGGTAAAGTGTTTTGAGGTTGCGTAAGGAAAATGGCTCCGTAATAACACAGAGCAAGCAATCCGCTTACAATCATAGGTTAATTCTCTCAACTGCTTTTGTTGGGTCAATCCCTAGGTATTATTATCTGTGCAAGGCAATTCACCATTTTCCTGAGGAAGTCTGGCCATGGAAGAGATTCCAAACTCCACACCCTTTCTCATCCTATTCAACTCGAATGTCTGGTTTCCACCGCAAGCACATTTTTAGATGAATGAGGTTGAGACCTCCGCTGAGCAGCTGCACTGCTCTCCCAACATCAAACTGTTCAGGCAATTAAGAGATAGCAGTTTGGATCAAGCTACCTGGGACCGTAACTTTTCTCCAAATTACCAGTTGATAAAGTATGCGTCTCTCCATTGACCTTCTGGAATGCTGGTGGCCCATGATTTCTCTTTCTCCTTGATGGCTGCAGCTGCTTAACCCGTGCTGGTGGGAAGACATCAGATTGAAATAAGTATTTAGGAGCCAAGAAGCAACCAATGCCAAACCGCACGTTACAGAACCATATCTATCCACTCATGTAGGTTTGATCCTTTATTAAAAGCACTGGATGCTTTGTCATCAGTTTCAG
Organism: Gallinago jamesoni; assembly: GCA_025769975.1. Classification (NCBI taxonomy): domain Eukaryota; kingdom Metazoa; phylum Chordata; class Aves; order Charadriiformes; family Scolopacidae; genus Gallinago; species Gallinago jamesoni. The sequence goes on along the minus strand of JAOQGH010000069.1, from coordinate 4,454,449 downwards.
CGGGCACAGGATCAGTTGGGTAAATCCTCATCTCGTGACCTTCTTGAAGGCCACTCTGTGCTACTTTACACACCTATGGACACCGTGTCTGCCTATTACTACAGTACCACTGAGCAGAAGTCTCAGCTGAGACCCTGAGTTTTCAAAGGGTGGCTCAGAGAACAGAAAAAAATGATCCCAGCCTCTAAGATCTTAACGGTCTGAGGGAGGTTGTGTTATGCTTTTTACTTCTCCTTTTCAGCAACTTTAATGAAGAGTGTTACCTAACCTTTTAGGCCACAACCGAATTTTTGGTCTGAAAGCTGCAATATTATGTGTTACGGTTGCTACCGGAAAGAGGAAACCTCTTTCGTATCTATTGACGTCTTTTGCTGGGTTTTTTGAATGATGTCCTCCCTATTATTTCCATGCCATTACTTATAAACTTCACAGCATTTTCCAGAGGGGTCTTCAGTAAGATGAAAACCTCAGGGCAACACTCCATTAGGCTTTTATTTTTATAGACTGGGTTAAACCTTCTTGAAACTGGTAGGTTTAACTGCGGTCCTTTATTTAGGGCAGCTGAAGGAGACATTAAGTCTATTTCCACCCACAATGCAAGATTGCTCAAGTACCTGAAGGCTCTGGGAGGGCAGTTTCGGGCAGGATATTAAAAGCAAAGGAGGTTATGTGTGGATGGACAATACAGTTCAGATGGATAAGGAGACAGAGAGCATATTGAAACAGGCAGAGAACGGAAACTTCAAACAGCCTGAACAATCATTGATATAATACCTGGACTGAATACAGAAACAGGGATTTGGGGTCACATTGCTGCCTGGAGCAGGTCTGGAGCTATAAGCAAGGAAACTGGCTCTCAACTGCGTGTCTTCTTCTGTGTATGGGAAAGGAAGGCTATGAGCATTCTTGTAAGCAAACAGAAATACATCAGAAATACCTCTCTTCATCACTCCTCCTCCCATCTGGATCAACCAACAGGACCCTGATTTTCAGCCAGCAGCTCAGGTCAAAGAGAGGAAACGTGTGCTGCAAAACCTCCTGCACATCTCTACTGTTTAACTCTTCCTGTGTGGGTCATGATTAAGATGGCACAAAGACAACAGCACTGTTCCTCTCTTGCTCTACCAGAGTGGGCAGTTCTGCCCCAGATTTGGGTCACTGCTGTCTCTAATTGCATTGGAGATGGATCCTCATTATGGACCTTAATTCCAATTTTAACACACCAAATTCCCCCAGACCCTGCTATTAGCAGTTTGAGCAACTCTGTGTGCTCTTCTGCTCTGCAGGGAACTCCTTAAAATGAGACGCCTGCCACTGGCTTTCTTTCCTGCAGGTGAATTAATCTGCCTTGCATGAGTAATCCTATTTAAAACACTAGGTTGCCTTGCAAGAATGAGGGAAGCAAGTTTGAAGCATGCTTTTATGCAAGTACTGTAAAAGGCCACATAGTAGTTCATCAGGGGACACTTCAGCAATAAAATTACAGTTACCGGTAAAGTCCAGTAATAAAATAAAGACTAATTTAATAAAGGGATTTTTATCCTATTTAGCAAGGACTAAATATGGAGCCCTTTCTTCAACGCACACTATACTTTCCAAATCCTACCTTCTGTTCGTAAGAGAAAAAAATAGGCAGTAAACTATCCAGCAGCACTGTTCAATATAAATAAATTACTTCAGTAAAATAATGGGTGAAGCTAGACATGTAGACCAGCTTCTGAATAAGATGTTTTACAGAGTACTGTGCCTTTACTCATGAAATACCAGGTAGCACAAACCCTACAGGTTATAATGCAAGAATCCTGTGGTGGCAGGAGGAAGGCACGTGGAATAAGACTCTGTGACCTAACAGAAGTAAAAGCTACAGAGACTAGTGTTTATGTAGGAGCCCTGTGGGCCCCCTTCAGCGTCCTTAATTTAGTCTTCTTTGTCTCTGATCCGTTCTAACAGTCCTCTGTGGGATGGAAATTTAATATCTGGAAAATCTGGGGTCCTGGCTGACCTGTCAGAAACAGCGGTGGATGGCTGCTCCCTGTTTACTGCTGTATCACTTTGCTTGCCACATTCAGCACAATAAACAACAACAAAACCTGACACTATTTTATGAACCTGAATGATACGATTTAAAACCTCTAGAGGTCGGGCTAATGGAGAGCATCTTTCCAGCAGCTGAATTCTGTTGAGTGCGAGTGACACCTGCTGGGTCCTCTTCCCCACAGCCCACCCTCGTCCCACCACGGTGTTTTACTTGCCCAGGGTTGTCCTTCTGCAGCCCAGCGTGCACTAAATCCTCCAGAAAGGCACTTGAGAACATGAAATAAATCTGGATGGCTCTTTCCTATTGCAGGAAGGAAAAAGTTGTCTTTATCTGCACGTTACCTCTTCCATCATTCTGATTATGCAGGTTTGCTTCCACCATATACTAAGGACCAGCCTCTCCTTTTGCCTTTCACATCCTTCCAGAGGAGCTGTAGTAAAATGCAGCATATTCTCACAGGGAAAAGTCCTGAGTGGGCACTGAATTGGGACAACATGATATTGTTGTATCATGTCGCCTAATCACAGTGAAAAACACAGTCTAACTTTCTTCTTCTCACCTTGAAGACGACTGCAGAAGAGGTCAGGAGATCCCTGGAAGAGGCCTGAGAAACCTTCACTTCTTACATTAAAATATACAACAAATTTAAATGTATGTTGCAGTATATACTGCCTGTGAGTGCACATATAGAGCGCTAAGAGTTGCAACTTCTTGAGAACACACTGGAAAAGGTTCATTTGTGGGACACCAGCAGCTCCCCCAAAAGGCTGATGAGGAAATCTTGGGATGACACTGATGAGGATTTGTGACTTTTTTCTGTGTTATTTTCTCACTATCTGTAGACCTGGCAAATGCTGGCACCTGACACCCTGAAACATACAAGGGGGACAGTACAAGGTGTTGGCCTGTCCAGAGTCTTTGGAGGACACCAGGCATGAGTCATCTCCCACCCCTTGAAGAGGATCCTGGCTCCTAAGGAGACTTGCTAGAGTAAAAACCCCTCAACCCAGTGCCTGTAGCAACGGATGCAAGCGTGTGCGGCGCCCACTGAGGAACCAAGCGCCCTGCTGAGGATATAAGACAGCGACTATGCGACGCGGGGCCAACACCTCCTCAGCAGCCCCGTCCTAAGGCGGAAAGAGGGGAGAAAGGGGGCGGCCCCACCCGCCCAACATGGCGCCATCCCCTCGCCACCCGCCCCAACATCCGGGTTCCCGTCCGACCTTCTTCCCATGAGCATCGGCGGCACTAGCCGCCCCTTCCCGCCTTCCCCCGCGGCGGCGTAAGGCAGCAGCGGCAAGATGGCGCAGCCGCCGGGTAAGTGGGGCCCGCCGCCAAGGTGACCGCGGCTCCCTTCTTTCCTTCCCCTCCCTCCCTCCATCCCCTCTGACCGGGCTGTGTCTCTCTCTCTGTACCGCAGTTCTCCTCAAGGACATGAAGCTTATGGACGTGAAGCTGGGCCAGCTGCCCAGCTGGCTGGCCATGAGAGACTTCACCCCCGGCGGCATCTTGGGGGCCATACGAAGAGGTGAGGGGGGCGCTCAGGAGGGAACCGCCGCAGCCCCTCGGCCGGCGGGGAGCTGGAGGGTGTAAATCCCCTCTCCTGAGGGAGCGAGGCAGATGCACAAGAAGGACGTGGACCTCTGGAGCGGCTCCAGAGGTGGCCACGAAGATGATCCGAGGGCTGGGGGCACCTCTGCTGTGAGGACAGGCTGAGGGAGTTGGGGGTGTCCAGCTTGGAGAAGAGAAGGCTCCGGGGAGACCTTAGAGCCCCTCCAGTCCCTAAAGGGGCTACAAGAAAGCTGGGGAGAGAGTCTTGATCAGGGTGATAGGACATAGGGGAAACAGTTTTAACCTGAAAGAGTGGAGATTTAGATTAAATATTAGGAAGAGATTCTTCACTCTGAGGTTGGTGAGACACTGGCCCAGGCTGCCCAGAGAAACTGTCGCTGCCCCATCCCTGGAGGAATTCAAGGCCAGGTTGGATGTGGCTTTGAGCAACCTGATTTTATCGCAGTTGTCCCTGCCCATGGCAGGGGGTTGGAAATAGATGATCTTTAAGGTCTCTTCCAACCCAGACTATTCTGTGATTCTATGAGTGCTTGCACATTTCTGGCTGTGGCAGGGAGGACCTGGCAGTACAAGGGCTGCTTCAGGGCAATAAAGAGGAAATATGGTGACCTAACTCCTGAGCCTATTTGCTGGAAATCTTGAGGTTTCCCAACATCACCAGTAAACAAATAAAAAAATGCAACTGATCCCTAAAGATGCTAAGAAAGGACACAGGGTTATTGTAGATCGCTTGGCCAAGCTTTTGACTGATGCCTTTGGCTATAGATCCAGCTAAGGCATTCAGGTAGATTTAAACATTTAAAATTTAGTGTCTATATAATGTATATGAAAGGATTAGATAATTCCAAAGCCGCTTGAGCACATGAAAGCCACAATGTTTTGGGAAAAATTATATGTGGCTTTCCCTCCCCTTTTATTTTTTAAAAGGCTTAGCACTATTAACCTGAGTTCACCTTGCTGAACTAAGACACAGGCTGCCTTCTCTCAAACTTCTTTCTGAGACCCTCAGATGTTTCATTAGAAACAATTTCCTGAAGTTCTCAACTCACCTGGCTTTTACAAAAACAACTTTTCTCCTATTCAGGTTATGACAGATACTACAATAAATATATTAATGTCAAGAAAGGGGGCATCGGTGGGATCTCCATGGTGCTGGCTGGTTACGTTGTCATCAGCTACATCTGGAGCTACAGTCACCTGAGTAAGTAAAAGCTGAGTGCATATAGTGCAGCTTGGAAGATTGCTTGCAGCAATCAAAACAATCTGCTGCTGCTTTTAGAAATAAAACAAAAGACTGGGCTAACCATTGCTGCTTGAATCCAAGACTGTGGGCAAGCAAACTTCTTTTAGCCATAGAGAGCCTGAATGCTTTTAGTAAGTTATCAGATGGCCAATATTTGCTCGGTGATGAAGAAAACTTGGATCTGGTTGCCTGTCTGACCTGACAGTACTTAAAAGGAAGCTGAGCATGTAGTTTTTAGAGTACTTGTTTCCTGTAGTTTCAGGAGCTATGTTTTTTTCTTATGACTTCAGTAACATTAACTTGCTTTACTTTGAACAACACAGAGCACGACCGCCACAGGAAGTACCACTGAAGCCCAAAGGTGCAGCTCTTGAAGAGACTGGGCTCCTGGGACAGTTACCCTGACACAAGACATCAGAACTATTCATGTTAAAATCTGTACTATTATGACCAATAATAAAGTGCATAAACTTTACATTTACTGACCTGATACTCTCATAACTGACTTGTTAATTGTACTGTGCAAATGAGTTTGTCTTCTTAGAGTTTCACCCCTCAGGGATAAGTTCAGAGATGGCTGGGAAGGCATCTGCTCCTTGGGGCGTATTGTGAATTGGGGAAACTATTACTTTGATAAAAGTAAAAACATTGCATTGCTTTGTAATAGCCATTATGTATAGGTTGGACAACTAGTTGAAAGGATGTAATATTTTAATTTTAGCTGAAAGGATATAGTGTTTTGACTTGAAGGAACAGTATCTGAGCTTTAGGTGGCTTGTTGGCATGACCAGGTATTTCTGGTTCTCACCTGGGGCCTGTAGGTATTGGGCAGTTTCCCATCACTGCAGAGCACTGCCTCTGAGGAGATGGGTTTGGCTTGAAGGAGGTCTATAACTCATTCTGTCTCTGAGATGCTAATGCTTCTTACCTCTGATAACCCTTTTCTATCAAAACTCTACCCACTTTCATTCCTAAAAAGCTGGAAAGTTACTCTGAACAGGACTTCAATGCAGTGGTGAGCATATAAATGCAGCTTAAAGGAGCACGGGTGGGTTTGGCTTCAGCTGATGCCCTTCCTCCTGTGCCCCTCTAAACAAATGAGTGTCCCTCTGTCACAACTCCCTTCCACAGCCTGTGACTGCAGCAGGGCACTGCAGGTACAA
>JAOQGH010000069.1:4433755-4448333 GCA_025769975.1 Gallinago jamesoni | reverse complement strand
CCTCTAAACAAATGAGTGTCCCTCTGTCACAACTCCCTTCCACAGCCTGTGACTGCAGCAGGGCACTGCAGGTACAACCCACCCTACCCTCTTCTGAACAGCAGGGGAAGGAAACCCCCTTGTTAAGGGATATGAAGAAACAGGGAGGCTTTCAGTTTTGGAAAACATCTGTTGAGGCAGCAAAGATCTGAGCTGGAGCGGGAAGGCAGCCCGACACCAGAGTGTCCCAGTTTCCTCTCCACGTGTCCAGTTACACACATAACACACCTCGAAGCGTGGCCACTGCTCAGCCCTTGGGGACAATGCGTTATGAGAAGTGTCTGATGGTCTGTCACACCCCAGAAACACTCCAAACTTCTATTGTGGCCGACTCCAAATCTCCACAGTGAAATAACTGCAGTCATTCAAACCGACACAGGATCTGGTCACTTCTCTTAATCTACTCATATTCTCTTGTTCTTAAAAAAAAAAAGAAATTAAATTCACAGCCAGCTTTTTCCATCAGTACATTTCAATAAAAACAAAGTATAAAGCCAGTCAGCAAATGAGAGATGGGTTAGAATCAGTAAGGCTCATGTTGTAGGTGCAATTTTTTTTTTTTTTTTTTAATTCACATTTTATCATTGGCCCTTTTGAAATAGTCTTCTTACAAAACGAATGGGTTTTGGCTGGCAAAAATTGCTCGGGGAAGAACACTCTACCACTTCTAAAAGCAGTGTTCCATTAAGAATACATATCTTCACTTCTTGATCTTCTCTAGGTTATGGAAATACCTGCTCAGTGTGAGCTGGACGACAGGGGGGCCCTGAGCCAAGGCTTTCTATTCCTACTCTTCAAGCCATGCTCGTTTCCCTTTTGCCAAAAGTGAGGAGGGAAACGAGCACAGCTGCGGCTTTTCTACCATCATTGTTCCTCCTCATTTGGTTTAACCACCAGAGATGCTAATTTATTCTCCCCTTGATCGGTTCTCACCCAGAAGATTCATTTCTAACCTTCAGTATAGCAAGAAGCACAGAAACAAAACAAGTGGACGAGAGTTTTACAGCCTGATGCACGTGATGCTTAAAGTCAGGCACCGGGACAAACTCACCAACAACAGGCTGGACCAGGGAACAGGACTTTGCTTTTTTTTTTTTTTTTTTTTTCTTTCTTTCTTTTTTTTATGAGCTACAGGACAGCAGAATCCCTGCTTCCTCACTGAAGGGAAGGCATTTCAAGTAATAGTTTTCCCAGTCAGTCTTCCTGCTTCCACAGGGAGGGCTGAAACGCTGCAGGTTCTCCAAAGAGAAGTGGCAGAAGGAAAACGACTTTAAAGAAACACTGGCGTAAGATGCGGTTACGTGGAGTGCTGCACCGTTGGGGGGGTTTGCATATCTATTGGCTTTTAAATCTACCTTTCAGCAGGGCTCAATGAAAACAGGCGGAGGCCAAAATCTATTTTTAAAAAGGTTAAAACATAAAAAAAGAAAAAAACTTGTGGGCAATTACAAAAATGTTGCTTAGCAGCAGCCAGCCTCTGACCAGTTCTTTCAGTAATGGCATTAAAAAACAACCTGATTAATAGTTCAAGACATAGTGCTAGGCAGAAACCTTTGCTCAGTGTTAATAGCTCCCCTTGCGCTCTTCGTTCCGCTCTGTCACTGCCCACTGAGAAAGGCCAGATGTCCTTTGGTGCATCTGTTGGCATAATGACCTTTTTCACCACACTAAAAGAGAAAGAGAGAGAGGAATTATTACAGTTAAAGGGTTTTTTTTCCCCTCTATCTGCCTTTGTTAAGGTAACTACCAACTGCTCTGATTTGGAAGCTTTTCCACGTATAGAAGAAGCAACATTTAGCAGACGAAGTGAAACACGGGTGTCACAAGGGACACGATTTATGGGTTATTTCCACTCCCTGGAGCAGAAGCTGCTTCTGTGTTGGAAGCAACCCGACGCCACGTTATTACAATGCACTACAAAGGAGAGAGCTCTCAGCATGTCGCTACAAACAAAAAAGGGCTGCAACACAAAAAATTCAACATTTGAGGCTTCCAAGACTATTCCGTGCGATCTGCAATACATCAGAGACACATGGGGACTCTCCTGATCTGCCATCCTGAATCAGACAGATCAAAGTGCGTTTGAAGGAGAGATTCACAGCTTTCCAGCTTGAAGTGATTCAAATCCAGAGAGAAAAGCCAGTATCTGGTGCAACAGCATTTCCCAGATATGTCATTTACTTGCAGCTAAAATAATAAGCAGCTATTAAAGGTTTTCAGTGAAATGGAATTCAGCTACTTAATAACCCTGTCCAGTCACAGTAATTTTTACCCAAACAAGCACCAAAGGCACAGAAGCTGGCATGTACAACGATGTCACTGTCAAAGCTGATGGGGATGGGAAGGTTCTTTGCCCTTTTCTAGTGGCTATGGCTAGGGCTTTTGTGGAAAAATAAATAGACATGGAAACACAATTGCGTCAAAGTTTTACTGGTACTCCTCAATGAGCAGCCACTGCAAAAGCTCATTCCTTGGTTTGACAGCAACAGAGTGCATTTACAGCTGAAACACTGAACAGTCTTTCCATATTTGATTTCTGTTACTCACAAGGACCATCCAGGCCAACAGAGGAGAAGAAAATCTTTCTACAGTCACCAAGTGTAAGCAAATTAACTCCTGAGATAAAACGAATACGAACTCATTTTGAAATGTACAGTTCAGCAGTTTCCTTCAACTGTCATTGTGGAAGGGTTCCCTTTGTACTTCTTCAATCTAGCACCCCGTTTTCCCTCCTCATCCCTCCCCTCTGAATTACCTTGTAGCAGGTGACCTGCTCCAACGGCCGGGGTCCTCTGTTCCCAGTGTTGTTATTTTGAGACTGCATGACGCCGATGACTTGGGGTGTCCTCTGTTGGTTAGGAGAAGAGTTCTGACTCATTAAGTGCATCAAGGATAAAGATCTTTATGATTGCTATTTTTTTTAAGAAGGGAAAAGAGCACCCTATATATCAAATGATCAATTTTCCTCCAGATCTGTGTGTGGGTGCTCTGCCAGCTGGAGCACCCGACAGAAGAAATCAAGCACTGAGGCTAACAAAGCCCAGAGATCCTGCTTTTCTCTGAAAGGCAGATTTAAAGAGCAGGTTTAGGCTGCTAAAATATCATTGTCATCACTGGGAGATGTCACGCAGATGACAAAAACTGGCAGATTGCTGCACAACCACGTACGATGTGCTTCTATGTAATGTGGGAGTGTTCTGTGACTAGAACTCCACGTAAAGCTGGAGCAATTGTAGGGCTTCCATCACTCTAACGGCACTCAGGGCTGCTCACTGCTTAATTTCTGCACAGCACCGTCCCTTCCAGGCACTGCCCCAAGCAACAGAACACCACTGCTGGCCTCTGAGCTGGAGGACAGGGCTAACGACAGAAGGTTAAGGGGCAAGGGGAGAAACAGGACCAGGCAAAATACCACAGTCCCAGGTTGAAGGCAACAGCAGCTTGTTGTGATCAGACGGTGGACACGAGAGGGCCGGGAGGAGGGGAGAGAAGGGACAGCGCTTTGCGGCTTATTAGGATTTGTCTCCAAGTTTTTAATTACAAAAGAGTATCACACCCTATTGTAAAATGGTATTTTGAGAATTTCACTAAGCCAGATCAAAGAGCCCAGGTGTCCAGTTCTGACCACCAGACAGTACACCCTCTTTTAAAGCAATGCGGGAAATGCTTTGAGGGTGGGCCTGTAGGGGAGGCAGGGAAATCGTGTACCTTTTGCTGTGTTTGTGTCGGTTGAGGCAGTGGTGGTTGCTCTGTGGTTCCCATTGGCAGTTCAAAACGAGGGCTGGTTTAGATGGAAACAAGAAAATTGATTCTCAAATCATATGCCCACATTTTACCTTCAGCTCAGTCAAGTAAATCCAAACAACAAAACAAACATTCAGAAAATTAAGTTCAGGTCACGGGAAACAGACCTCTTCCTCCCACTTCTCTTTGTATTCTGATGCTCAATAATTACATATACAAAAATTACAACCCGGTATGTAGTATATCCCTCTGCCTGTGAAGTCTTCTGAAATATAAATGCCTGTGATGCCACCGCACTGATGCCATTTGATCACCACTCTTACTGGTAACTCCCTGAAGAGGCCCTGCCCCATATCCTCAAATCGGTACAAGAAACTAAACGTTGGCCAAATCTCCAAAGCCATTGGGAAGCACTGGAGCACCCTCCTTTGACATAACCCGAATTAGAAGGGAAACGTAAGATGGCAGGACAAGCCTGGGAATATACTCACTGCATGAATTTACAGGTAGGTCCCTCTGGACAGAATCCTACCAGGTAATTCACACAAATGACTCTCCGAGTATGCCGATGTCTGCAGAGAGGACCTGCAACACAAAGCTCAGCAGTTCACATTCTGTATAAACCCACCCCAGCACTCAGCAGTAGCAAGTAGACAAGCGTGTCATGCAAAGAAAGAACAGCAACACCCTACCCTTGACTTATAACCACAGAAGCTGCAACTGCACGATATACATACCATGTTTGCAGAAGCCTCTGTCATACCAGGGACAGTCTTTGATCTTAGATTCCGGGTCAATGTGCAAGAATGGACATTCTTTGTTACTGCATTCCCCTGTACCAAAGGCAAACACACTTCTTAGTCAATTGTGCAGGTTCAAAATCAAATGACTCTCATAAACATTACCTGGATCATGTAGCTCCCACAAAGCTGTTACATTTATAAGTTCAGGCACAACAGTCTTAGTGCCTGCCTTAACCTAGACAAAGAACACCAACGACTCACCACTGGTGAGTAAAATTCTACCAGACTGGATTATTTATGTGTGCTTTTAAAAATAATGCAGAAACTAAATTGGAAAGAGCAGTCATGATAACAAAAACCAAACATTTAGTGCACCAGAAGTGTGGAGAAACTACAAATTGCGCACTAACCTCAATCCAAGGAAACCTACAAGACTGTAAGTTTCTGACAGCAAGTTGCCTCATTATGTCCAGATCTCCAGAGCTGGAAAGCAAGTGCATAAAAGTTTTGCACTCCCATGCCCTCTGCTGCTCATCAACTCCCCAAAACAAGAGTCATGCAAAGACCAACTGCTCAGCCTACTCATCTCATACCCAAACCAGAAAAAAAAAGGCATAAAACCCAGTAAAAGCTTGAACTTCCCCCCTCTTCCCCCAAGGGACAAGCTCTTGAGAGAGGACATCTACAATAAGTCACAAATTTAGGGGGATAAACAGGCGAAGGACTAAGCAGATCTGAAAGAAACAGCAATCTAGTTATCTATCTATAACATCAGACAGAGAACTGCGGTGCTCTGAAGACAGATGAGAGGGATGCACCCAGGATCCTCTTCACCAGGCTCCCACACCAGCAAGGAACGCTAAGCAGGAGCTACAACACCCCTTACCAAATTTGGAGTAGAAGTAACACTCAGGCATCTTGGTCATGTCGTACTCGTGCAGAAACTCGCATTGGTCTCCCTTTTTGCACAGTCCTCGTAGCCAGTGTTTGCAAACAACAGTCTTTTCCCCGCTGATGTGTCGGAACGGGCACATGCCTCCTGCAGAAGGACCGGGCAAGGAGAAGGGGAAAAACTCACAATTAAAATCAGTGGCACAAGAAGGCACAGGGCAACAGCAACACTTCATTCCCCTCTGCAAGAGGGGTTTCAGAATGCCTCACTTTTTCTTGGGAATTTAGCCATTAGTGGCAATGGCCATTTGGGACAAGTTTTATGTCACCCTCTAATGAGCAAAGCAACATAGTGTCCAGCTCTTAACTCTGGCAACCAAGAAGTACAGCAATTAATACAGACACATCCACAGTAAGGTCTGCTTGTGATAAGTTCAAGCTTTTCTTATTCATCTCCCAACTTCTCAAAAAAATACCACTATTTCACAATTGCTGCAGTTATTCCATCATCCATCATTTTTATCCTCTATCTTGATTATCCCCTCATCTTTACAAAACCAAGAGTACTGCAGCCAGTGCTAGCAAATCTAGTTTCCTCCCTCTTCCTCAATGAGTACAATCATAACAGAAATATTACTTGCCTTTTCCACAGGCCGCCTTTAAAAAAAATTCACAGACAGCTGCGCCTGATTCTGTAGAGAGAACAAAAAAAAACATAATTAATTTTATCAAAGTTTGGTGGCAACTTTTAAAATATTTTTCTCCCCAGCAAGACAATCTGGTCCTCAACATCCAAAGAAAAGCAGCATTTTGGTTTGGGGAATTTACTTTCCCCACTTAAGTTCCTTGTTCAAATTTGGCCCTCACAAATATCTTTATTCTTCTCAGGGGACACCATGGAGAATTTGAAGATTTGGTAGTGTTTGTTTTGCTTTCAGATGTTTAGATTTCATTGACTGTTTTTTCCTCTGCTGTTATGTCAATGATACCAGTGAACCCTGTATTTACAGTCCCGGGAACAACAATCTTGTGGTTTTTGACCAGAACAGCCTGAAAAAAACCTAAGCGTCTCATCCCTTGCTGATCCTGACCAACAGGTACCACAACATTTGCGGGAATAAAAACAGAAGTTTAGTAGCCTGGTCAGAAAATTCCAGCAAATTACGATACTCCCAAAACTACCCGTGTCAGATTATAAGATTTAGAGTCCAGGCCATAGATATACCTAAAGAATAAGTCTCCCTGACATCAAAATGCCTCATCTATCAAAAGGGAATGAAAAAAAAAATAATAAAGCACTGTGTGGGAAAATGATGTTTATTCACAATAATGCCTTAACTTTCATTTTCCAGCCTGCCTGGGTGCTAGAATTATAGATTTGTCTGTGTTGGAAGGGACCTTTCAGATCAAGTCAACAACCTAACACTGACAAAGCCACCACTAACCCATGTCCCTCAGTGCCACGTTTAGCTGGCTTTTAAATACCTCCAGAGATGGCAACTCCACCACTATCCTGGGCAGTCCTGTTCCAATACCTGATAACCCTTTTGGTAAGACATTTTTCCTAATATCCAGTCTAAACCTTCCCTGGTGCAACTTGAGGCAATTTCCTCTTGTCCTATTGCTTGTTTCTTGGGAGAAGAGACCGACCCTCCCTGGCTACACCCTCCTTTCAGGGAGTTGTAGAGAAGGAGGTCTCTCCTCAGCCTCTTTTCTCCAGACTGAACACTCCCAGCCACTCCTCATAAGACTTATTCTCCAGACCCCTCACCAACCTCGCTGTTCTCCTCTGGACACGCTCCAAAATCTCTATGTCTTTCTTGTAGCGAGGGGCCCAAAACTGGACACAGCACTCAAGGTGGGACTTCAACAGTGCCAAGCACAGGGGGACCATCACTTCCCTACTCCCGCTGGCCACGCCATTCCTGATACAGGCCAGGATGCTGTTGGCCTTCTTGGCCACCTGGGCACACTGCTGCCTCATATTCAGCAGGCAGCTGACCAACATCCCCAGGTCCTTTTTCACTGGGCAGCTCTCCAGCCACTCTTCCCCAGGCCTGTAGCACTGCACGGGATTGTTGTGGCCTAAGTGCAGGACTCAACACTTGCCTGTGTTGAACCTCACACCAACAGCCTCGGCCCACTGATCCAGCCTGTCCAGATCCCTCTGTAGAGCCTTTCTACCCTCAAGCAGATCAACATTCCTGCCCAACTTGGTGTCATTTGCAAACTTACTGAGGGTGCACTCAATCCCCTCATCCAGATAATTGATAAAGATTCTAAACAGAACCGGCCCAATGCTGAGCCCTGGGGAACACCACTTGTGACCAGCCACCAACCAGGTTTAACTCCATTCTCCACAAACTACTGTAGTAACTGCAACTTTCATTAATTAGGAAAGAAAAACATCCGGATTAAGACAGAACCCCCCGCAGGGAAAGCAGGAGCTAGGTGGAAATAAGCAGAAGAGCTCAGCAAAGCGCTCGGACCCTCGGAAACCTCCCCCCACCCTCCCCAGCCGCCTCAGCCAAAGCCGGGCTCCCTGAGGCGGCCCCATCCCGGCGGACGGCTCCGGGGACGGGACGAGCACCCGGGGAGGAGAAGAAGAGAGGCCGCACGCACTGTCCATGCCAGGAAAGGGTAACGGCTGCGCCCCCAGCTGCTGCTCCACGGCCATCTCCAGGTCGAACTTGATGTGGTCCACGCTGGCGATGAGCTCCTGCATGGTGGCGGCTGGGGGGCGGCGGCAGCGGGAAGGAAGGGGGGGTATGGTGGTGGGCGGGGGGGCCGCGGGCGGCCGGGGCCGGGCTGGCCCGGCCCGCCCCGCTCCGCTCCGCGCCGGCAGCGCCTGAGGAAAGGGGAGAGCGGCGGCGGCAGCACCTCGCCGCCCCGCGCCGCCCGCCCGCGGAATGCCGGGAGCCACCTCCGACCCCACCGCCCAGCCGGCAGTGCGCAGGGCTCCGCCAATCACAGCGCGCTCGCTCGGGGCTCGCCAATCACAGCGCGCTCGCACAGGGTTCCGCCAATCACAGCGCGCCGCTCGGGGCTCCGCTCCCGCCCCTTCCGCTCGCGCAGGCGCCGGTGGCTGAGGGGAGGGCGGCAGAGACCGGGGCGGGCCCCGGGGACAGGTTGCCGCTCCGCCCGCTCGGTGGCTACGGGAACATCATGAGGGCGGCGCGGCTCCTCCTCCATCACCACCCGCTGGGGCCGCTCGCCTCGCGGTGGCGCTGGGTAGCTCCCGAGCAGGCCGGGAAGGCGCCGCGCCCGCCACAGCCCACGGGGCAGGGGCCGCCGCCGGGCTGGAGGCCGTTCAGCAGCTCACAGGCCTCCTGCAAGTTGCCCGGTGGCCACCCGATAGGGAGCGATGCGGGCACCTGTGCTCCAGCTGTTGAGGAGGAGGATGATGACGACGAAGGTGTGGAGTTCGGGACACTGTCTAATAAATTCTCTTCTAGAAAATATTATCACAAAACCACATCACGCTTTCAGAATGTAAAGCTTCAAGAAGAAGGAGAGGAAGAGCCGGAGAGGAAACCTCGACGCAGCCCTAAGAACACCCCATACTGGTACTTCTTAAAATGCAAGGCCCTCATCAAAGAGGACAAGGTTTGTTCCCCGCTCTTTGCTTACTTATTTTTTTAAAAGCATTGATGAAAGATGTGGCTCTGTCCCACCTGTATCATACAGTATCTTTAAGTAAAGACTTAAAATAAGAATGTGTGAGGAATCCCATACTCTGTCCTTTCTACCATGATCTGCCCACAGCTATATATATTAATATCCATTGTAGTTGGTTCTGTTGCTGCCTCATCATGGATTTTCCTTTTCCCTGTAGCTGGCGGAGGCTCTGGAGCTGTTTGAGGTGCAGATGCTGAAGGAAGAGCGTGTGCAGCCAGAAGAAAGCAATTACACTGTTCTGATTGGTGGCTGTGGCAGGGTTGGCTACGTCAAAAAGGCGTTTAGGCTCTACAACGATGTAAGTTTACCTTCTCTCTCAAACTTCCATTACCTTTTGTAAGTTAAAACTTAATTTGGTCACATTACTTTATGTCCAAAATGCCTCTGTGTCAGTGTTTGCACCTTCTTAGCCTGAAACTCTTAAAACCAAGAAATTCTAGAAGTCCTTTCCTAAAAAGCGAATTCAAATTCTTCTTCTCTCCCCTTAGATGAAAAAACGAGGCTTAACTCCCACCGAGGCCACGTACACAGCCCTGTTCAACGCCTGTGCCGAATCGCCGTGGAAAGACTCGGGCCTGCAGAGCGCTCTCAAGCTACGGCAGCAACTAAAAAGCAAAAATGAAGAGCTGAACCTGCTCACTTACCACGCACTGCTGAAAGTCTGTGCCCTCTGCTCAGATCTCAGAATGTGCTTTGATGTACTGAAGGTAAAGGCTTGACTTTTCTTGTATTAAGGGTAGCTTGCTCGGGTTAAAGCTGCTGGAAGTTGCCATATTGCATAGACTCTCTTATTTCATTTCCAGCAGAGATAATTTGAGATCACGTGTTTATATTTCATTAATCCTTGGTCTCGTACAACAAAATTGTCTTGGTACACACCAAACTTTATTCTCAAGTGTGTAAAAGGAGGCAGCTGCAGAGGTTGGCTTTAAAACTCTGGTCAGGTGTATCAAAGACTTAACAAACAAAGGTTTTGTGGAGTTCAGAGCTACTGTCTCTGTCTCCATTCCTCACTTTAAAGATTCGTATTGGTGCCTAGCTCCTTTTAGTGCTGTTCCAGCAGCTTTTCTCAGAAGGGCCAATCTGGGAGAAGCTGAAAGGATTGTTGTTCTTGCCCCTAAATTCCCTGTAGCTCCTGTCAGGAAGAAACTAGAATCTACAGAGGCATTTCACGGCTCTTTTTCTCCTGGAGCAATCATTCTGCTCGCAGCACTGGGACTTCACCCAATGCTTTGTTGCTGCCATATCCCCAGAATATAACAGCAATATTTAAACTTTGCAGCCAACTGTCACAGACTGTTTGGGTAACTGGGGAAGTTTAAGCTGTCTCTGCTCTTCTAGGAAATGGTGCACAAGGGCCATGTTCTCACAGCCGAGACCTTCAGCTTCCTTCTCATGAGCTGCATAAAGGACAGGGAAAATGGCTTCCGATACGCCTTACAGGTATGTCTTCATGTCCTAACCGGGGAGGAAAGAGCGGGTTCCGTGTTGTAACTTCTCACTTGAACGCATGGAAGGCAGCAGGTTTCTCAGAGCTGATGTAGTAGGAGGAGTTCAGCTCCTCCTAGGACAAGTTCTGTAAACTAGACTTTCGCTTTAATACCCTGTACATCTGGTATTCATCTTCTCCTCCTCAGATTTGGAAACAAATGACTAAACTCGGAATAAAGGCCGACAGCCACACGTACAATCTGATGCTACGTGCAGCCAGAGACTGTGGAATAGGCGATCCAGCTTTGGCATCTGAGCTCCTGCTCACACCCAGCCATGAGAACTCACCTCAGCTAAGGCTTGCACCACGGAGGCAGAAGGAAAAGGTGAGGAATCAGAAGAAGAAGAAGGAATTGGAGAGTGCAGCTGCTGTCCAGCTGGATGTGGAAGCTATGGAAAAGCAATTATTTCAGGAGAGTTTGGTGAAGCCTGAAGAACTGATCCAGCAACCAAATAAAGATGTGACTGGAACTGAAACAGAACCAGCTGCTCTCGACAGCCCCAGCGTAGCTCACAGCAGGACTGGAGCGTTGGTGAGGAGAAGCCAGACCAAGATGGAGCAGGAAGGAGCACTCCTAAGCCAGAAGCAAGATTTCTGCAACCTGCCCAACTTGCTGGATTCCAGGATGCCTGACACAGCCATGGTTTCCTTGGGGACAGTGGCCACACCATCCGATCGACTGGCTTTGATGGGGGACGTGGAGGGCTTCTTGAGTAAAATGAAAGAGGACAATGCAGAACCCAACATTAAAACGTTTACATTACTGGCTGAGCTGGTAGAACCCCAAAGTCCCTCAGAGTCCTCTTTGCTGGCAGTCCTAGATGAGCATAAAGTGAAGCCAGATGTGACCTTCTTTAACACTTTAATTAGGAAGAAAAGTAAACAGGGAGACCTGGAAGGAGCAAAGGTGAGGAAAAAAAACCCTCAGATGTCACCATCTCTTTGTCTCAGGCCTCCAGCAGGACCTGTGTTTCGTTGTGAGACCTGTTTCTCTATCCAGAATAGAAACTGAGGATCTCACACTGTTTTCCATAAACCAGTGATTGGGTTAATTTCTTAGTATTTACGGATTCTGTTCTAGCATCTTTAGCTCTGTCTGGAAAGCTACAGTGAGACTTTTTGGAAACTGACGTCAGCACTTGTATCTTACAGAGTGTGCTGCCAGCTCTAGTGAAGAGGGGACTGTCACCCAACCTCCAGACCTTTTGTAGCCTGGCAATCGCTTGCCACCGAGAGAAGGATGGACTGCAGCTACTCTCAGATTTAAAGGTAATAAACTCTGCTGCTTAGAGTTCAAGCTGCAGGAAGAGGCAAAGCAAAGTGTTAATGCTTATAAAAAGACCTACTGAGGTTTCTGTAGCGAGTACCTTTTCCTTCTGTTAGCCCTGTGCTAATTGGCAGGTAAACAAGTTTAACGGTAGTATTTGTTGTTTGCAGAGGTCTGGAGTAACTCCCAACAAGTACATCTACAGCACCCTCATTGCTGCCGCTGTGAGGCAGCTGGATTACAGTTACCTCACGGAGATCCTGCGAGACATGAGGAATAACCAGGTGCCTCCCAATGAAGTTATCATACGCCAGCTGGAGTTTGCTGCACAGTACCCTCCGAAATTTGACAGGGTAAGTAGCCAGGACCGGTCACACTGTGAAGGTGACACCAACAAGGAAGGGGAAATGTTTGCCTAAATCATTTTCCTTTGGGTTTGTCTGATCTGGCTGACAGTTGAGCCATTTCTTTAGTAGCAGCTATCATGTGCTGGTACTGAAATAAGCTCTCTGCTAATAGAAACTTGTTTTTCTGGGTTTTTGTTTGCAGTATAAGTCAAAGAACCCATACCTGGAGAAAATTGACGGTTTCCGCGGCTACTACTATCGGTGGTTAAAAGTAATGGCAGGAGAGGAGACCCCCCACCCCTGGGAAAAATACAGAACAGTGAAACGTGCAGCGGTAGACGATGACAAGGAAGAGGCTGAGCAGGAGCAGCCAGAGCAGAAGTAGCAGTGAGCAGGACACTGAACTCTTGCATCTTCCTTGTGCTGGAAGAACTGTTTTGTAGTAAAGCTGCTTCATATTTCTATTCTTTCTGGTTAACGACATAATAAAATAATTGTCCTTTGTTTTAAGGAGAAGCAAATACGTTTCTAGGGCCTTTCCTTAAACTGCAGACGATTAGAAAGGTTTAACAAACGCTGTGCTAAAGAAGGAAGAAGTAAAATCAGATTTAACAGTGGTTTAGCTCAGTGCTAGTTTTGTTTCTTTCCTGTGTTCTGTGTGTATCTGGGCACTTAATGTGTGACCTGCAAGTCTCTGAACTGCTGCCATTCCTGAATGGATCTACACACTAATTCCAGGTTACAAACCTTAGCAGAGAGTTCCAGTGAAATCTAGCTTCCTTCTACACAAGATCAGGAGAGACCTTGAATCGGACTGGACATTTGAGGACTGTATTATTTCTTTTCCCCACAGCCTTTTAAATTCAGTTATTTGAGATAAAGGGGTAAGAGCTGCTTAAGAACAACCCCCATTTAGAGTAACCTTCAAACAAACCAACCAACCAAAACACACCCAACAGGAGAAGAGGGGCATAGAAATGTTTTTCCAGAAG
This sequence comes from Gallinago jamesoni, assembly GCA_025769975.1. NCBI lineage: Eukaryota > Metazoa > Chordata > Aves > Charadriiformes > Scolopacidae > Gallinago > Gallinago jamesoni. Next base: position 4,435,140 of record JAOQGH010000069.1, on the reverse strand, counting down.
ATCACACCACTCTCTCAGGAGGGCAGACTTTTTATTTTAAAATAAATGGCTACACAAAAACCTACTCTAACACAACCACCTTTGCAAATACAATCCAGGCGAATACCCTACTGCTTTAATCGCTGTACAGAAATATCCACTCACACAGAAGGCGGCTGTAATTGTCCATTGTGCAGGATGAAATCCCTCAGAATTCCAAAAGTAGTCTTAGGGCTAAAACAGCTTCACCCAGAACAGCCTCTGCATCCGCAGTGAGTGCATTCAATGATTCTCCCCTGGAAAAGAAACACGAGGGGGGAATTTCAGCCCAGGTCCAGTGAGCCGACAGACCAGCAGGCAGAGAAAGGGTCTACATGGGAAGGGTTTCTACCATCTAGTTTTCTGTTGTATCCCTATATTTTAACATCTTGAAACCACTACATGCCAAACCCGACAGTAAGTTGGGAACCAACTAGGTTATCAACTCTGCCAGCAAAAGGCAGAAAATGTTGGAACTAGCGGAAACGACCGGGAAGACCACCACCACGACCTCCTCTGCTGTCCCTGACCTGGGAGGAGCAAAAGTGGGTACTACAAAGGTCCAGACAAGAAGAGGAACAAGCTGAAAACCCCTTACCACTTCCAGCTTGCTTTTAGGGACCCTGCAGATGCAGTTGGTTCCGAAGTTGGTGTCACGCGTCTGGATACACCGCAGGCAGCAGAGGTTCTCATAACCCTGTTTCTTCCACTTTGCAATCAGGTTTTTGTCAGCGTATCCTTCCTTGATGCAATACTCATAGAGCTCTGTAGAGGAGCAGACACCATCACAGAGCTTTCAGGAGTGCTAGAAGGCTCGTTATCAGGAATTACTGGCTGTAGTAACTAGCAGTTACTCCATTTTCCCTCCCCAGAAACCTGATCCTTCTCACCAATGCCCCAGTTCCAGGCAGATATTTTATTCCTTTCTGTTTTCCCCTGCCCAGGGTAAAGTATTTGTGCTCCTCACCTCTGCTGATGGCTTTTCTTTTATAGAAGAGATCAAAGATGTAACGTGTTTTCTGGTGATGAATTCTGAAGATAGGCCAAAGGGATTCCACTTTCCTCTTCCCTTCGTGAGGCTCGGTCTCCGCTGGGAGGGAACACAAACACCAGGTTTTAGCTGACCGTTTCAAGTGGCCAACTTACGTCTTTAATCACTTTGCAATTAGCTGTTCCAAGAGCAACCATAACTTTAATACCAGAGAGATGACTGAATTGAATGGGAGGAGTTTCAAATGAGAGGGACCTGACCTGGAACAATTCCTTTAGGAAATAAAAACAAAACAGTGACCCACAGTGGGATGGCAGGTGACTTCATGGCTGCCCTGGCTTGTCAGACCAGGGCAAGAGCACAGACAAGAAATGCC
>JAOQGH010000069.1:4421336-4433655 GCA_025769975.1 Gallinago jamesoni | reverse complement strand
CGGTGGGAGCTGTGCTTCTGGATTAGCTGGTTTCAGGGTCACCTCCCTGAGAAGAGCCAGCTCTGCCCCTTTACCTTCTCTCATCTTCTGATCCAGCTCATCCAGCGTCGGCTCAATCAGCTCCCAGCCATCCGGGGGAGGCTTCCTACTCCTCTTCACCTTGGGCATGGCCTCAGAAAGAAGGGTCTGCCTGCACTCAAACACGCGGGTGCTTCACAGTCCTGAGAACCACTGGAAAAAAACGAAAGTAAAGCTACTGTCAGCGATATTTTCCTAAAATTTCTGTCCCACTTTGCCATTATCCACTTGGATGATAAAAACGAGCTTTACGGGGCTGGTAAAAGAGGCAAGAATTCTCTCAGCGCGGCCCTGGCGATACCGGCAGCCCCTGAGGTGAGGGCTGTTCCCGCCCCAACACGATAAAACGTTTTTTACTTCTCAGGGAAGTGAGGCGGCGGCCGCCCCTCCCCCACCCCGGACTACCCCACAGCGACAACTTCCGCCAGCTCCTACCGAAAACCTGGGCGAAGCCGCCCGACCTCCGCAAGCCCCAACCCTGCATCCGCCGGGACACGGCAGTGTCTCCCCGCGCCGCGCAGGGAGCAGAGGCAGAAGGCCGCAGTCCCGGTCCCGCTCACCTACCGGGAGGTGCCGCTTCTCCTCCGCCGTCACCCGCGGGGCCTTCCGCACCCGGGCTGCCCCGTGGCCACGCCCCCCTGGGCTGCCCTCGGCGCTGCCTGACGGAAATCCCCTTCGCCCTGCGTGCCGCCGCCTAGGCCCGGGCAGGGCGGAGACCACGTCTCTCCGAGGGGAGAAGCGGCGCCGCTCTCCGCTGCGGGGGGATCCAGAGAGGCAGGGGTGGGCGGCGGGAGCGGCAGCGCTGCGGGCAGCCCCAGCGGCGGGGGCCTCGCGGGTGCCGCCGTGACGGGGCGGGCGCCGAGGGCCGCGCGCGCGTGGGGGTGGGGCGGTTTCCGCTTCCGGGTCGCCGGTCGGGGCCGGGGGGGGGGGCCTCGCTGCAGCTGCCGCAGCCGCCATCGCCGCCGCGATGCCGAAAGGAGGTGGGGAACGTGGGCGGGCCGGGAGGGTTCGTCCCTGCGGGGGTGGGAGGGGGCTGAGGGGGTGTAGGATCCTCAGCCCCCCGAGAGGGGCGTGGGGGGAGGACCCGGCCGTGGAGGCCCGGGGCGGGCAGGGCTCGTTCCTTCCACCCTCACCCCCCCCAGGTCTGAAGGGAGGTCTCTTTCCCTCCTCTTTCCGGCCCTGGTGAGCTCGGTGGGGGGGCTCCTTCCCCCCATCTCGGCCGCGGAGGGAGGTCCTCGTGCCGCACTCCCTCTGTCTGGCTGCCTCGGGGGGAGGTCTCGGTTTCTTCTCCCGGCCCGCTCGTGGAGGACTTCGGGGGGAGTCTCCCCTCCCCCAAAATGGCAGATTCTCCTCCTTTATTACAGATCCGTGTGTGTGTCCCGTTCTGTGCCCCCCAAAAATGCCATGGGATCGCAGTAGCCCCTGGTGGTGTCCGGGCCGTGGGGTGCCAGCTCTCCGCGTGGGACCGGGACTGGTCTGGGCCCCATGTGCTCCCCACTGGGCTGCAATCTGTACCCGGTTCTCCCGGGACAGGGCTTGGGGCACACGGATGCCCGGGGAGGGGAGTTTTCAACTACACTGTAGATCCCGGGGTGGGGAGGAGGGCGCCCAGACGGTGTGTGGGGTCTGAAGGCCGGTGGTTCAATGGTAGAGGCCTCAGAGCCGGGTACGGGGAATCTGGGGAGCTGGACAGAGGGTCCGGCCTTGAGGGGCAGCGGGGGTGGGGGGGGTTCGGGCTGGTCTTTGGTCCAGGGGCTCCAAACGTGGCTCCTTTCATGTGGCTCTGGGTGTTGCGGAGCGGGTACCGACTTGCTTGTGTGATTAAGGAGATGTAATGAGGGACTGACGGGCTGTCAGGGCTGAGCTGGATCCACCCAGAACCTTCTCCAGATGCACCATCTGCATAATTGGCTCTTGTGCGAGCGTCAGTGAAACCTCAGCCATATACATTAATGTAAACTAGTCCTCGTCACTCCTCTGTAGTTTGCTCCAATTTATTTCATCAGCATTTCCCAAGCTTTTGTAGCAAATCTGCATCCCTATTTAGATTTTCTTTAAGTGCTTTTTTTTGGTATCCATTTGCACGGTGTTAGTAGACAGGGATGAAGCATTGGCGTATTTTTTGTGAAGGCAAAGAACTGTGGTGGGTTATAACCCCAGTTGCCATATTTAAATGCCCCATAACTCAGGATTTCCTGCTCTGTATTTCATTGTAGGGTTTTAAATGTTCATTTCAAGTGTTTTGCTTCTTGGGAAAAATGGGATCTTTGCCCACCCCCCCAAGTCAGTAGGAGTTATTATATCATGGAATGGACTTTTGCACTCACTGTTTAATATAAAATGGGGGGGGGGTGTGTGTGTCTAACCAGCCATTAATAAATTTTGTTACAGGATTATTTCTCAGGATTTTGTTCTTTTTTTTTTTTAATATCTTGAAACAAACAGAGTGATTCCTTCAATATTATTTCATTCTCTTTGATTTATCTTCCTTCATTTTTCTGTTTAAAGCTGAAGACTTTGTGTTTGCAGGTGTTCCTGCCATAGGCACCAGTGGTCTTTACTGCAGGTGAAATCTGCAGGTGATTATATTTTAAAAGTGCTTCGCCGAGGGAGGGAAGAGCCATTATCTCTATTTTACGGATGGGGAAACTGAGGCACAGCGCTGATGTGAGTTGAGCAGTGTGACGTGGTAGGTCAGTGGCAGGTGTAGGACCAGCACGTCTCCTTGGAAGAGCAGAGCCCTGTCCCTGCCCCATGCTGAGCTCCCGCTCAAAGGGGCCTTACTTCCCTGTGCGCAGGCCCAAATATAGATGAGATCGATTCACTCTTCAGTTTGCTTCTTTTCAGACATTGAAGATAATTTCTCTTGAGTTGCTTTTACCCGCTTTATTACCGATTTTTATTTGCAGTAATGAAGCTTTTGTGTTCTTCAGTTCTGATCCCAGCTGGACAGAATGGCTGGCTGGCTGGCATCGGTGAAGCTTGTAGCACGGTGCTGTTTTGGTTTATTGAGGTTTTCCTCGGTGTTGCAATGGTGTGTATTACGTGGATGTTACTTTTGTTCAAGCCAGAGTGCTGTCGTTTGCTGGGCAGTGAGGTAATGTCTCCTGGGCAGATCTCCTTCCCGGCGGGTGTCAGTATTGCCACGTGGGATGGTTGGGAACAGGCAAACAGAAAACACATGCCTTGGGTGCGGCAAAGCTCTTGGTTGCACTTAAGATTTGGGTGCCCATGAGCTTCCACAGCTGAGCTCAGAGAGAAGAATCTGCTCCCTGCGCTGCCCCATTTTGTCACGTGACAAAAACATTGCAGGGGTCTCTGCAAGGCTTCCCGGAGGGGTTTTTGAGATAATTTGTTCCACAGCTCAGCTTTTACTGAGCTAGAACATATGAGAGCTTGTCTCTGCTGGGCCAGGAGGACTGGTTAGAAAATGTTGAATTTCTAAGGCCTGCAGATGCTGCCTGCACTGATGCTCCTTGGCCCTCCAAGCCCAGTAGCACAACCAGGGGTGGTTGTGGCACGGCGGTGCAGTAGTGACAGATCTTTCCCATGCCTCCTGCACAGTCCCCAGGAAAGAGGGAGGATCCCCTCAGCCTTCCCCACCACTGTAAGGTTTCTGTTGTCCTCGGCAGGTGAGGGTGAGAGAGAACGAGGATTTCCTGCTCCTTCTGTCAGACTTCAAAGTAGCGGCAAAGAGCTCCCTCACCTGAGCTGTTTGCTCTTTGCCAGTCTTGCACACAGGTTTTACCTTGAGCTCCGTAGCTCAAGGCTAGAGACTGGGTACTCAGCTTGTTCTTTGAGCTGTGAGAATATAAACAGAGCAGTTGCTTGCAGGAAGCATTAATGGCTTCAGCAATTCATTAATCAACAGAATTTTGAACCTGAGACCTTAGCCAGGCAGCCCAGCCAGCTAAGCCGACTCTTCTCTTCCTGACCTTCCTCTTCCATAGAGCTTGTTTTTATTTTTCCTTATAAAGCGGCAGAACATGGAGGCTCCTTTTAGTACTTCTTCAGCTCTCATTGTAATTCCCAAAGCTTTTGTTCAATTAGCTTCCTATTTTCTCTTGGCACAGCCTTAGCGTAGGGGAGGGGTTAAGGAGGCAAGCTCCTCAGAGAGCTGGCTGTGACCGCGGCTGCCGCAGGAACATGCTGTGATTCCTCCTGCGCAGGAAACGCAGAGAGCGGCCGTGGGACTGAGCACCCTTTGCCAGGGGAGTGAATCAGAGAGGCCACAAACGCAGGCAGGGGTGGGCAAGGAAGGGTGGTGTCACCGAGAGCTGAGGGGACACTTGGAATCTCATTGCCTGGTGTCACGGCACTGCGGTGATGGAGGGACAGGAGTACCCCCTTTGGGCAGCACCTTCCTGGTCCCTCTCTGGAGGATGAGGCTGTGCTTGATTTGGAGAACACTGTACAGCTGATAGACTGCTCTCAGCGCTGGTGTCTCCAAAAACAGCTCAAGGGGAAAGAAGGAATTTATTCTCTGAGTATCTTTCTATGGATCAATAATCCCAATTCTCTGTGTAATTTACCCAAAGTTCTTTGAGTGTTTCTCTGAGACTGGCAAGTTCAAGGGTAATTCAAGATTGTTTAGATTCTGTCAGAGGAGCTATTTTGGTTTGTCCTGTCTGCCCCAAAAATCCAGAGAGTGTTGCAGGAGGAGTGGACCTTTCTGGAAGCTTATCACTAAACCATTTATTAATTTTAAATTTTTTTTTGTACAGGTAGAAAAGGAGGCCACAAAGGCCGAGCAAGACAGTACACAAGCCCTGAAGAGATTGATGCCCAGCTCCAAGCAGAAAAGCAGAAGGCAAGGGTATGTGGTTGCCTGCGTTATGTCCTTGGTAGCATAAATCTCAGCTTCTACAGCGTAACTTCTGCTTCATGAGAAACGGTGGCTTAGTCAAGTGTTGCAGGTTGTCCTGTCAGTGATCGTGATATGAACTCTGAGTATCTCTGGCTGGGGAGACTGCAAGGTGTGATCTGGTCTGGTTCCTCCCAGAATTGAGGTCGACCAGTTCTGTGGTAGACCTGGTAGACTACCACAGACCTCCCGGTTCACAACTGGAAGGTTAAAGGGTAGGGAAGATGATTACGCAGCAGCTCTGGACATCTTTTTCCCCTGTATTTCACCATTCTAACCTCGAGCTCATTTTTTTATCCATGCTTAGTCGTGGAGGAAAAGGGCTCACATCTTGACATCTTAATATATATTGAAATTATTATATTTGCCCTCTTTCCTAGAGTTAAAACACCAAACTCCTTTGACTTCTTCCTGTACAAATGATTTTCTTGTTTGCGTCTGACTTGTAGAGAGAGAGAACTTTTCTGGCGCGAGTCCTTTTTTGGGCACATTTCTGTGCCCCAACCTAGGACTATAACAGCTCCTCCCCAGCTTCCGTAGCTACCTGACTGCTGTTATAAAAGGCACGGCTACTTTTTGCAATCCTTGTTCCCTTGTATTCCCAAATTATCACAGCTACGATGGAACACTCACTTCTATTTTTCTGTGACTTCCTGAAAGTGCTGCCTAAGCCAAAACAAACTATTCCAGCTGAAGCCTCCCAGCACTGACTACAGGAGGATAATTATACCCCATATAGGAAATACTGATGAATACCTCCCAGAAGAAGATTACTCTTTCAAGAAGTCATGAGCCAGATTGTTGATTCCTTTTTTCATGTTTTGACCAGCTGTAACTCAAGAGGAGTGTGTGGTTTGCTGCTTAGCCACATATTCCGGCTTTATGTTGGATTTCTTCTTCCAAAACATAACTCCTCTTGGTTTGTTTTCTGATTCCACCCTCTTGGTTTCATGCCATCTTTCCAAATTCTGAAACCACTTATGGGTCTGATCCAGTTTTCCAAAACGATTCCCACTCCTACCAGTGCGATGTCATTCACAAACTCTGCAAGTGTTACAGAAAAGGAACAGAACGAGCAGGACCCCACTTGGAAGGTCTGTCTTGTTTCAAAGCAAACCACAGAACTGCTTTTTGAGAAGGAGTTCTTTTTCTTCTGCGATAATCCATACCATATACATCTAACGCTATTTCATTAGGGAAAGCTTAAAGAAGACCAATTAACAAAATTAGTCCTCTTCCTGCCCGTAGCTCATCCACTTTGCCAGTTGCTCTGATCTGATGAGGGCTATTTGGCAATGGTAAAGTGAGTTATTCACACCCATGTTGGTTCTTCTAATTTTATCTTCTGATGATTTACAAATTAATTCCTAGACCTCTGACTGGTAAAAGCTGTGCTAAAAAGGCTGTAATTTCTTGGATAATAATGTTCGGGTTGATGGTTCTTCTCAATTTGCTCTTCTCTAGGCTTTTTTTTTTAATCTAGATCCAGGATGGCGTCCAGCTCTACGGTACATCCGCGTAGTTTCCAGTCCCTGAGATATTGTGCACTGGAAACTGGGGCCAAAATGTCTCCCGGAGATCTTTCTTTCATTGGGGGAAAGTCAAGTGCCAGCTCTGTCTTTTACAAGCAATTTCCTGACCTATTACACAGGGAGACAGGTGGAGTTGTTTAGAGGGAATTTGCTGGGACACACTTCTGTGCTGAGAATGAGCTCTTGTTTTGTGACAGCCAGGGTCATAAGAGCCATGTCAGGAACACCAGCACTCTCAGAGCTGTCTCCCCTCCCTCCAAAATGTTCTCATTTAAGAGTCACCACTGGATTTGGGATTTTTATTGACATACGTTTTCTCTAATTTCCTGTGATTTTGTAGGAAGAAGAGGAACAAGAAGAAGGAGGTGAAGGAGCAACAGGGGACCCCAAAAAGGAGAAGAAGTCTTTAGATTCAGATGAGAGTGATGAAGATGACGAGGATTATCAGGTACTGTCATTCTCAGGGCACTTAATGTGTTTGCATCAACCAGATTCTTGGGGCAGGAGAGATGCACACTCTTGACTCAGAGTTCTCTTCAAGAGCTACCTGTAAGATTTTTTTGTATGGAAGAACTGGTTTTAGAAGCCGAAACCCCCTTAATTTGTCAGAATTTTGTCCTCAGAATGAAAACTTATGTATTATTATAAGTAAAATGCAAAAGCAAGAAGATGTCAAAAAAGGCTGAAGGTGCCTGGTTCGTAAATGGGTTTGCTGTCTGGTGGTAAAAACATGTTGAATTCTGCTTTTGGGGTGTGTTGCAGCGTATTTGGTGAGCTCTGGTACAACACAGCGTTGGGTGTGAGAGCACTTCTTAACCTTCCTCTTGTTCTTGAACCTTAGCAAAAGCGCAAAGGAGTGGAAGGGTTGATAGACATAGAGAATCCTAATCGTGTAATTCAGACAACCAAAAAAGTCACTCAGCTGGACCTGGACGGACCGAAGGAACTCTCACGACGAGAGCGGTGAGTCTTTCCTGCCGCCTCGGCAGGAGCTAATGCCTTCCTGGAATTTCATCCTCGCGGAGAGGTGTTTCCCTGCTGTGTGTGCGTTGGTGGTTCAGGGATGCCCTTTACAGAATCACAGAATGATATGGGGTTGGATGGGACCTCTGGAGATCATCTAGTCCAACCCCCTGCCAGAGCAGATCCCACAGGAACGTGTCCATGTGGATTTTGAATGTCTCCAGAGATAGAAACTCCACCACCTCTCTGGGCAGCCTGTTCCAGGGCTTTGCCACCCTCAAAGTGAAGAAGCTCCTCTTCATGTTTAGATGGAACTTCTTATATTCAAGTTTGTGCCCATTTCCTCTTGTCCTGTCACTGGGCACCACTGAAAAAAGACCAGCCCCATCCTCTTGACACCCACCCTTTAAGTGTTTATAGGCGTTGATCAGATCCCCCCTCAGCCTTCTCTTCTCCAGACTAAATTAAAGACCCAAGTCCCTCAGCTGTTTTTCATAAGAGAGATGCTCCAGGCCCCTCATCATCTTTGTAGTCCTCTGCTGTACCCTCTCCAGCAGTTCCTGTCCTGTTAGATGTGCTGCTTTCAAAGCAGACGCTGAGCAGCAGCTGAGTGTCAGGTGGGACTCACTGTGGTTCAAAATGTCTCTCCTGACAAATTTACCAGAAGTTGTCTGTCCTCTGGCCATCCCGGAGCCAGGAAACTTGGCTGGGTGTGCTGAGAGAGAGAAGGTTGTTGCTGTGAAGCAGGTGTAGACCATTCTTTTCTTGAAGTTTTATGCCAAAAATCAGCTGTAATTGAAAGGCATTAACCAGAGCTCACCTTGGGGGCCGCTTTAATCTTGCTACAGAGGGTGCCCCAGTGACAGGCAGCGTTTTCCCAAATTCCACAGGTCGTGGTGAAATTCTTGTCTGAGCAGATGAATAAGATGAGAAACAGAGTTTAATCTGATAGCTTAATTTAGCGATGGATAGTTTCAGGGTGGAAGATTTAAGTTTGCCTATCTGGGATAGAGATTGCTTCAGCAGAAGCGCACTTTGGAGGGGAAGGCTGGGAAAAGGGTGTCATGGAGCTGTGCAGTCTGGGGCTAATTTGTGTGACCTCGTTGAGTGTCAGCGTCCTTATTTAGCTGAATTAAGGCAGAAATAATCTCTCTCACTATCCCAGTTCAAACCCTGTGATAGATAGAACCTGGGCTTGAAAACTGGTGACAGGAGCTGTGGGAAACCCATCTCTGTCCTCACCACTCTTCCCCATTGGAAAACTCTCCCCTGCTCTGTGTGTTCACCATTACATGGATGCTCTGGTGACTGGTGTGTTTCTTTCAAACAGGGAGGAAATAGAGAAACAAAAGGCAAAAGAAAGATACATGAAAATGCACCTAGCTGGTAAAACAGAACAGGCGAAGGCAGATCTCGCCCGACTAGCCATCATTCGGAAGCAAAGGGAAGAAGCTGCCAGAAAGAAAGAAGAAGAAAGAAAAGGTTAGAGAGTAATTAATCATATCCTCTTGCTTCTCTTTGTGATGGCTGCACTGCCAAGAGCCGTGATTTCTCGTATCACACATTGTAATCCCTCATCTCCTGAGTCTGTGGGCGTTGTTGAGCGTTACCACAACTCCCCTCGTCAGAACCAGGTTCAGCTGGTTTGTTCTTATTAAGCTCTCACTTTATGAAGCTCTAGAACATCTGAGTGGGAAAGAGAGCGGGGAATTGCCTTTCAAATCCATATTGTCCTCAGCCTCCTGGGCAGTGCTTGCTCCAGTTTGGGGCTTTAGTGAGCTTCTTGTGCTGGGATCCAGCCTGCCCGAGGAATCCGCAGTGCTTCTCCCCTGCTGGGCTTTCTCTTCCTCTCTGATGGGGGAGAACTGGGAGTTTCATAAACGTGTGTTCTTGGTGGCCTCCACAGAAAAGCTCGTGTGTCAGCATCAGGGTGAGCTGTGGACACCTGAAGGGGACGTGCAAGGGGGGCTGCTCCTCTTAACCCTTGGGGGGGAGGTACCAGGGATTGGTGGGAGGGTTGCATTTTGTCCTGTCACCTTGCTGTTCGCGGTCAGCAGGACTTTGGTCTCTGGGGCCATCAAGTGGCCGCCAGTCCCTGACGCGCGCTGTGAAATGACCAAACCTCTGTTGTTCTCCTCCCCCTCCCCAGCAAAAGACGAAGCGGCCATGGCAGGGAAAAGACTGCAGTCACTGTCCCTTAACAAGTAAGCACAGGACACACCAAGAGGAGGAAACGCCAGGGGACTGTGCCTGGTGCCTGCCAGGAACTCTGTCATGTTGCGTACCATCGATGCCACGTCGGGTGTCACTGCGGCATCGCCCTCACCTTCACCTCCAAGAGACACTGACGATGTGTTTGTCCTCATCCTGGCACAGATTTCCATTTGGGGTTAGGGGCAGCTGCTCTCTTTGGTGCAGAACTGTGCTGAACAGCAATTCTCTGTAACAGTTTGGAAACCTGAATGTTTTTGCTGTTTTTAGGGTTAAGAACTCAATAGGCGGGGTGGGGGGAGGGAGCTGTGCGGGAGGGGAGATGCTTCAAATATTAGATCGCAAGAAAATAGATTGTGGGGTCATTGTGGGGTGGGGCATGGGGTGGGGGACTTTGACTTGCTTAATGAAAGCCCAAAGGATGATGTATCTGAGGAATCCTTTGGGGCAAACAGCCCGTCAGATGTTGCTGCAGGGTGTTGCAGTATCATCTGGGAGCCTGACTTCATGGACATCTGGAGTGCCGTTCCTTCCCGGGTTCATCCCTCCTTTCTTGCAGCCGGTCTCCCCTTTTCCCTCCTATTCATTTATTATTTTTTTTTCCCCTTCTCCTTATTAGGGATAGTGCCAGTTTTTAACCACATCATTTTTTGTTTAAAGGAAAAAAAAAACAAAAACAACACCACCAACATTAATTGTATCAGACCCAGATGGAAAAAAAACAAAACAACTTGATAAAGTTTCAAAACCAAGACCAACAGAACTTGTATATTTGGCTGATTAAAATGTAAATTATCATAACTGCTCTGTGCTTGTCTCGTGTGTGTGTGTGTGTGTGTGTGTGTGTGTATGAAGGTGAGGGTGCAGGAAATGGTGCGGTGACTCCCGTGGCTTCATGGAATTTGGCTGGAGGTTGAGGAGCTCCCTCAGCAGACGCCACCTGAAGGCACAAAGCTCTCCCCGCTGTCTCTGATGGAGGCCTTGCACAATCTGGTTACCACAGAGGAGAAGACAGTTGCCCTCAGGCTGCTCTCTGACCTCCTCACTGTGTCAGAAGGCCAGTCCCCAAGCTGTCACCCTGCCAGCCCTCCTTATCTCCCAGCGTAGGGCTGGGGAGCAGGAGATGCTCTAGCCCCACTGTGCCCCGGGGGTCCTGCTGTCACCCTGTGCCAGGGACACCGGCGCTTCCCAGACTTGCTGACCGAGGGCTGGAGGAGAATCAGCCCCGGAGCTGAGATGGGAGCTCTGCGAGTAATGGCTGGAGGCACGAGGGTGCAGTGGGGGGATTTGCCACAGGGATTGTCACTCTGCCTGGTCAATCCCTGATGGCAATTTACTCTCCTGGTGCTCCATCGGTGTCCGCGAGGAGCTGGGAGCAACATGGGAAACCTTGTCACCACCATCCTCACCCCGGCCTTTCCTCTAATGCCAATCCTGGCTTGAAACCGTGCTGAAGCAGGGAATGGGGAGGTGACATTCCCCTTGTCCCCACGGTCTTGATTCCTCCTCAGAGCTGGCAGGAGAAAGGACGTGACCATCACTGGTGAGACACAGCACGGCCCATGTGCTCTAATCACACACCTGTTTACACTGAACTTCTAAAAAAGCCCCCCAAAGAAAATCATTTGACTTATACAGGAAAATCCTTACTTTATTTATTTATTTTTTTATTTCTTTAAGCAATGTATGACCAGCATAGGGTAGGGTGGTAACAAAAATAGTAAAAAAAAAGGAAGAAAAAAGATTTTCTTTGTCTGAGAGCAGCCGCCGGGGCTGGCTGGCAGCCGGGGGAGCCGCTGGTGGCATCATGGCCGGCTGGCGTGGCACAGGGGGGGCTGGCGGGGGCAAGCGGGCAGGGGTGGCAGGGCAGGGGCAGGCGGGCAGCCGGGATGCCCTTCCCGACTGGCTCCTTCATTTGATTTTGAGATCCTTCAGCGCCGACTCCAGGCTCTAAAACGAAGCAAGAGGTCATTTTGTCATTAGCTTTTCACTTTCCGAGGTGACCGGAGGTGGGTGGGGAGCTGGAAGGGGGGGCAGACCACAGGGTGGGGGGAGAAAGCTGTCCCCGGGGGGTGTCAGCCCATCCCCGTGGGCTGGAGAGGGAGGAGATCCCAATTTTGGTGGGGTTTGGCTCATTTTTCAAGCCATGTGGGCAAAGCCGAAGCTGGGAGAGGGTGGTGGATCCCTGCATAAGGCTGGTGCTGCCCCCCCAGGGATGTCCCCCCACTCAGCCCTGGGTTAAGGAGATCGTGGGACACCCCCACCATGGGCAGGATGGGCCCCAGCACCACAGCAAAGAGCTGAGCAACAGCGGGGAGGGGGCGGGGATTGCAATTAGAGCTGTGCCTAACGAGGGTTCCATGCTGGGTGCTGCCAACGTGGGGGGGACCGCGGGGACACCTCACCTTGACATCCCAGATGCCCATGCCACCGTCCATCCCCGTGGTGCAGAACTGCGAGCAGTTGGCCTTCCCGCCCGCCAGCACCGAGATCTGGCTGTGGGGTGCAAAGAGGGGGTGGGGGGTCAGCCCCCAGCCCCTGCCAAGCCCTCCGGGCTGCCCAGGAGTTGGGGCGGGGGGGGGGACAGTGGGGCCAGAGCCCTTTGCCTCCCCCATCCATGTGCAGGGATGCTCCAGGGAGAAGTGATGCTCCAGAGATGCTCAGAGCTGTC
>JAOQGH010000069.1:4389324-4414384 GCA_025769975.1 Gallinago jamesoni | reverse complement strand
GGAGGGTTGTTCAGCTCCCCCCTCACTGGTCCCCGAGGTGTTTTGGGGGGCATGGATGAAGCGGGGAGGTCCTGCCCACCCATGGTGGCCCACAGCAGGGGATAGCTGCAGCCAGAGCCCACCCGGGGTGAGACACACACCAGCATCGCTGCCCACGGGGGGATTCACAGCTCAGCAGGACCCCCCCTGTGCCTGGATCCGGCCACCCCAAGCAGCATCTGCTGCCGGTTCCTGCATCCCACTGAGCCCCGTAGGACCTGAGCCCAAGCTGGCAGCAGTCATGGCTGGGTGTGTGTACTCCTCGCTACCAGACATGCACCCCTCTATTTTATTTTTTTTTCCTCTTCTTACTCATTTTTATCCCTTTCCCATCTGAGCAGGGTACCTCCCAGGAGCTGAGGTCCTGCTGGAAGTGCTGGGAAGGTGAGATGGGCTTCAGCCACCCCGTGAGGGATGTTCTCACTCCTCCTCTCTCCAAGAACCATCACAGAAGTGGGACAGCAGCTCATGGGGGTCTCACACGGGGAGGTGCAGGGACAATAACCTCATGCTTGTTGAGCTGCAGAATTAAGCCCCAAGCGAGGGGTCAGCTGTAGGTACGGGCTCTGGGGGGTGGCACAGAGTGGGCAGCTCATCTCTCCCTTTGTCCCAGAGTCCATCAGCCATGTCTCCTCCAAGCGCATCACCATGGTCCCATGCAGAGCTCCTGAGACATCCCCAGAAGGTGGTGGATCTCCATGGGTCTGGCCAGGAGCAAACCGTACCAGTGGGAAAAGTCCCTCTAGGATGCAGCGAGCTGCCCCATCCTCTGGCACCAGTTCACCCATTGCAGCGCCCAGCTCACCCCAAACATCGCTGCCACCCCAAATGTGGCAGGAGGGACACGGCTCACACTGCAGCTCCCACACACCTGAAAGCTGGGGCTTTTTAACGTTTTTCCTGCTCCCAGCACATTTTCTCTAATCCTCCTCACACTATGAGCTGCTCTGCCTCTTCACCAGGAAGGCTGAGGCTTTCCAGGTGGCCCACCATTGCCTCGTGCACCAAGACCAGGAGGACACATCCCTCTGCCAGTTTCATATCCGCAGCAGGAATGGGGATGTGTTGGTCAGAGAAGGGAGAGGAGAGCATCGGCCCCAGTGCTGCCTGCAGAGCAGCTCCGTGTCTGCCATCAGGGTTCCTCATCATCCCTGGAGGAGGAAGCGCTAACGAGCGCAGCAACGAGCTGCCTCCGCTGGGTTTTGAACACTCCTTGGGTCCCCCCCCCCCCGGGCTTGCCCACCCTCAGGGGAATCAGCCCGTGGAGGCCAGAGACAAAGCTCTGTCTCCTGCCAGATCCCACTCAAGGTTTGGCTAAACCCTTTACCTGCTTTCGCCTCCGTTTTCCGAAGTGGAAAACTCCTCCTGCCTCCACGGCAGCATCTCTTGTAACGCGGGGGGCTCTGCAGAGAGGCCGGGGAGGGACTCCCCCACCCCACAGAGGCTGGGGACACCAGAACGGGGTTTTCCTGGGATTTTCTTTGGGGGTGGGAGCAGAGGGGATGAAAAGCAGCAGGAATTCTGCAGCTTCTTTTCATTTAGAGGCCAGGTTTGGCGTTTTGTTTTTTTTTTCAGGCAGGCTCCAGAAAACACCCCCTGCCCCCCTTCATTTGTGTGGAACCCCATTTTTTTTGTTTCCCCCTGGCTGCTAAATGGCACATAATGTCAAGCACACGCTGGGTGGGTGACACAACGGGTGACACAAAGGACGCTAGAGATGGAGGAGGCAGCCAAGGAAACAGTCGAGGCAAAACAAGCACCAACCCTTCCCCGTGGACGGGAGGTGGGAGGGCAGGGGAAGGTCCTTCCAGAGCAGAATGACAGCCACACAGAGCCACCGTCCCCAGAAGGTGCAGAGCTCTTCCCTGGCCACCCGGCTCCCATAAGCTGAATTACACCTGGAGTGATGGGTTGTTTATATTCCCCTCGCTCAGTCCTTCTCTAATATAAATATCTCCGACCTGCTTTTCATCTCAGCCTCTCTCACAGACAGTAACCCTGAGCGGTTTCACCAAACCTCAGTTTGTTGGCTTTTTTACCTTTACGGGCTCGTTTTACCTTCCCCAGCTCTTTCACACAGAAACAGAACAAGGCACAAACTTTTAGATATACATTCTCTCCACTCTCGTTAGATTTCTTCCATCTTTTTATGTTATTTGGACCAGGTATTTTAGAACCCACTTTTTTTTAATACTTTTTTGGAAATGATAGAATGGTTAGAGTTGGAAGGGACCTTAAAGATCAACCAGTTCCAACCCCCTGCCCTGGGCAGGGACACCTCCCACCAGACCAGGCTACTCAAAGTCCCATCCAGCCTGGCCTTGAACCCCGCCAGGGATGGGGCAGCCACAGTTTCTCTGGGCAACCTGTTCCAGTGTCTCACCACCCTCACAGCAAAGAATTTCTTCCTAATATCTAATCTCAATCTCTCCTCTTTCAGCTGAAAACCATTTCCCCTCCTCCTATGGCTCCCCTCCCTGATCCAGAGTCCCTCCCCATCTCTCCTGTAGCCCCTAAAGAGACTGGAAATAAACCACACCTTCAGAAGTGACTTCAGAAACAAAATCATTTCTGGCATCTAGTAATAGGGACAGGGAGGGACAAAGCCAAGGCTTTCAGGGCCACTTCAGAAGACACCAAACTCCTTTGGCACCGTATTTGAGCTGATAAACCCAACTCCCCAAGTCACACACGGGGTCACTGGACTGCAAGAGCAGAGGGTTAAATACTCATCATTTTATGCTTAGAAGGGAGAGAGGAAATTGCAAAGCCATACTTGACTGCCAGGGGAAGAAGGCACAAGAAAACCCGAAGGAACTGGAAAAAGCAGTTAATTCTCCAATCAAAAATTTGGGTTTTGAAGAGTTGATTCAACACCGCACCTGAGAACGATCCAGTTCTGTGAGGGACACACTTCACTTGCAGCAGAAGAGCAGCAGTTCTCAGCTTCATGAACTTATCTTCCACCCTCCCTTCTCAATCGCTCCCAGCTGAGACACAAGCAGGGTATGAAGCAACTCTGGTTCCAGAGGAAGTGGTAAATTTAGTCATTGGGGTTTTTGTTCTTTTTTTTTTTTTTTTTTTTTTTAAGACACTTCTGCATTTTCAACAGAAATTACAAAGTCTGAAACCTTGCAAAGCAACGCTGGGAGGCAGATAATCCCCTCCAGAGCACAGCCCGTCTCGGGCCTCACGGCAGCAACACAGCTAAGAGTAACTCAACCATGTGAATAAAATACGTTACGTGCAAACGCCTCCGTGAGCTACCGGGGCTCAGAACCGAACTCGAAAAGATCCAGTCACCTGGAGACAAAGGATCTGCACAGAAGCCAGACAGCACCGATACTTCTGTTAAGGGTGTATTATTTCTCCACCAGCGATTGTAAACAGAGGATTTTACAGGCCAAGCGCTCGGCTCCAACACGGCAACCCAGACCTGGGGAGTGTCACAGGCTTAAAAAGTGATTTGCTTTTAATATGTCCTCCCAAGATCTGGCTCAGCAGATTTTTTTCCTCCCTTTTCATATGTAGCTCCCTCCCAGGCACTGCACTGCGAGAAGCCTTTGGACAAATCCTAAAAGAGAACTACAAAATAATTCTGGTCATTTCACCTTTGGAAAACTATGACCCACTAAACGGGCAATTTAAAAAAAAAAACAAAAAACATTCAGGTTAATTTGCCAATATTACTGGATTAAATACCAGGCAGACAGTACTAAGAGTCAGCAGGATAAAACTGTTCATCCTCTAAAATCATTACCTCAAGAGAACAGTTCCCCTGAAAGGAGCCCAGCTGAACCTTCACACCCAGACCATCAGAACTCCATGTCATCATCCACCAATTTTACAAAACTTTCAGTTAAGATGAACTCTTCCCATTTTAAAGCCATAAAATAGCGCTGCAGGGTTTTCCCTGCCCTCTCTCACAGAGTTAATTCCCTTAATATCCCTTTTTTAATCCCTGCTAACAAGCATCAAGACAAAGAATCAGTTTTTCTCTTTGTTTTTATTATTATTATTTCTAGCAGACAATTTACATAAAATTCCCCTTTTAAGTTAGTGATTCATAACTTCCTGCAATAAACTACTTAAGGAGCAGCTTTGGTAAAGAATGGAATGAAACAACCAACCGAAAAAAAATAAAATAAAAAAAAAAAGAACAATCACAGCTGATTTTGAAACCAACACAATTCACCAAATTTAGATTCAAAAGAAAATCTGCCAAGCTGTATTTTCTCAGTGTTTCCAAATATTTCACCTTCCTCCTCCCTTTTCGGGTCTGTGCAGATGTGGGAGCTGCATTCTGTCAAGCAGTATGTCCTGCTAGATCACGGAAATCCATCTTCACATGATTCGTAGACCTTGAATAGAGGACTCTAAGGTCTTGAAAGAGAGAAAAAAATCTTAATCACAATCTGCTACAGGATACTGAGTTAAATAATTCAGTGGCAAGGCTGAAGTTAAGAAAAAAAAGAGTAAAAACCCCAAATGCTTGAGATCAGACTCGTATTCAAGAGCCAGACACCACTGCAACCACTGCAGCTCATGCATATAGAAACCTGTGATTCCACCTTCCTCCCCTGAAACTGCATTAAAGCAGTTTCTTACTTGGCTCCTGTCCCCACCGGAGCTTTCTGACATTAAAGAACACAGACCAACTAGTCTCTTCCTAAAAGGCAGCGCACAGCTCTCAGCAGTCTGGGGAGACCAGCAGAGACCTCTGTTGGCCAGTCCTCAGCAAAGCAAGAACTTGCTCTAAATCAGAGAATGGGTTGGGTTGGAAGGAACCCTAAAGACCACCCAGTCCCACCCCCCCGCCCTGGGCAGGGACACCTCCCACCAGACCAGGTTGCTCCAAGCCCCATCCTGCCTGGCCTTGAACCCCTTCAGGGATGGGGCAGCCACAGCTTCTCTGGGCAACCTGTTCCAGTGCCTCACCACCCTCACAGCAAAGAATTTCTTCCTAATATCTAATCTCAATCTCTCCTCTTTCAGCTGAAAACCATTTCCCCTCCTCCTATGGCTCCACTCCCTGACCAAGAGTTTCTCCCCACCCTGTGGCTGAGGTAGAGGCTGGAAAAGAAAAGAATCTGTGGAATTCCTACAGGGACACAAGCAATTCCATTAAAAAAGAAATGAAGTCTGTATTAGCACCATCTGCTAATAAAGTATATCTACACTTATTCTGAATCTGGGATCTGTCTTCTCTTAGGGAGGTCACAAATGGTCTTGAATATTCTAGTCTGGATTTCCTACTGCTGATAAAACCTGTGTTAGGGCTGAGCCCCAGTAGTTGATGCCAAAGATAAAAAAAAAAAAAGCCACCCCACCACCACACCCAGTTCACATAAACACAGTAGTAAAAGCATACCTTGAAATCCCAGATGGTCATTGCTCCATCAATGCCGGTGGTGCAGAATTTACGACAATCTCGTTTGTCTATCTCATAAATAGACACTTGGCTGAAAACAGAGAGCGAAAGCTGTAACACAGACACCCATTCCAGAGAGCCAAAAAAACTGGGAAATTTGGGCTGAATTCAACTCCTACTCTCTCAAAGGGAGACATGAGTACAGCAGAGCTCATGCTAGATTACTGGTACAACGCTTCAGAAAACTAAGCAAAGAAAAAGGATGCTGAAAGCTCTTTTATTGCTTGGTGGCTGTAGCCTAAACATTTTCCTTGGGCTGACACAGTTTTTCAAATGCAAGGATATTTTATTAGATTAACCTGAATCAGTCCTTTTAATGAATAAATAACACATGGAAATAACATCTGAAATAGGAACCTGGTATGTAAATTCCTGTTTCACGTGAATTTTGCTGCCTAGATTTTGCACAGTGCTACCAACCTCTTGTGAGCTATGTACATATTTGATAAGATAAACTGTGTTCAAGTTACAGAACTCATTAAACACGGGCAAACAGCAGAAGCACGCATGCCCTGCTAATGATTAACTTCACCAGCTTCCATCTAAGCCCAGGAAACAGACAGCTGTTGGCAAAAGACTAAAACAAAAACGGGATACCAGCTACACCCATCTGGTATGGCACATTTGAGCTCCTGTAGGTTTACAATATATCCTGGGAAACCAAAGTGACAAAGAGAATGTTCCTTCCCCTCGGATTGGCAGCCGAGGCACTCACGTTATACTGTTTTGGTGCAGTGTCTCCAGGGTAGTGTTACGATCTTCTGTAGTGGCTCTTTTATCCATGTTTCGGAAGCGTTCCATAGCGGAAATATTGCGCTGGATGCTCTGTTTTGGAATGTCTAGTTTGGAAACAAAGGTCAGCACACCACGGTCATCACAGTTAAAGAGCATCGGGCAGCAGTCATGGCCCTGCAACCAGATATCATAAAAGAATGTCAAGAAACATAACCAACAGTCACCACTTCTTTTTTTTTTCTGCTACTGTTAATTGCAGAAATGCAAAGATAAACACTATGGCAGAGCTTGCTTATTACTAACTTTGTAATTTATGGTGTTTCTCCCTCTCCAAAACACTACAACACTACAAGGAGAAAATAATAGACACTTACAGCTGCCACCACACTGTTCTCGGAGACAAATGACACACTCAGGAGTGGGAGGAACTCTGTTTTCAGCTGTGAAACCCTGAACACAAGAACATTTGTTAGAGGACTTCATTGAAACCTCTCATCTTTGGCTCCAACAAAAAATAGAGACTGTTCCCACACAAGAATTATTGGAAAAGAAGTCAGTGTAGCTCAGTTGTCCTGAGGCGATGCCAGCAAGTTGTCATTTGTGGTAATAAGTTTTATCCTAATGGAAGTGTCCTGGAAGACTTATAATGAATATGAAGTATTCCAGGTGAAAGGCTGAAGTTACTTAGTATCAGGTGTAAATAGGGGCAAGAATAAAAAAAGATAACCCAAAAAAAAGATTCAAATTGATGAAGCTATTAATTTCATTTGCATATAAAAAATACTTGGAAGTTTTAATGCTTGACATCATCTTTTCAGCAGGAAAAAACCTGTATGGTAAATTAAGTCAACTTCTGTGATTTTATAACAATTGAGAAAAGAGTTCTACAACACTTTATACTTAATGATATCCCCAGCCAGGTTCTTAGAGAGCTGTAGCCAACAGAACTGTAATTCACAATGAAGCACAGCAATGTCTGGATGATCCATCAGAGATCTCTGCTATCAAAACATACAGGGAATCTCTACCTTCTTGATTAGAAAGCCACAAACACTGAAAATTTACTCAGCCCAATAAGGAGAGGGAGGAATTGTTAATAAAATATTTGGTTGGATTGGGAGGTGTAAGTTGAAATCCTGCAGCAGCAGTGTCTGAAGGACATTGCATTTGAACATTCCACATACTGCTGCCCTCAGTGTCAAACAGCTAATAACTAACAGAAAAGAACATACTTACATCATATTTTTTGAGGCATCAGCAACTGACACAGTACTATCGTGACTGACCCAGGCTAGGCGGTTCCCGCTGGCAGAAAAACTGACACTATGCACCCATCCGCCACTTCCAGCACCCCCAAATTCTGACATCAGCTGCCCAAAAGGCATTTTGGAGCCCCATGGGGTACTGGCTGGTTTTTCATCCACTTCCTTAATATAAGCAGAAAACACCCTGGAAATAAAAGATTTCAGCATGAACAAAGATAGAAAAAAAAAAATCCTGGGAGCTTTGTATATATTTCACATTGGAAACAACCAGATGCATTCTAATTCTACCAAAATAAAATCCTACAGTATCATTAAACAAGGCACTAGCAGCTGGGAACATTCCATGTACAGAGAGAAAGCAATAGGACAGAGGGTGTAAGGCCTGCAGGGCTCTCATAAATGTACTGTCTTGTATCTTGCTCCTTTTTTCCAGAAGATGGCACAAAACCATACATTGCATTTTCCACTGTGCTAAGATTTCCCTTTCATCCCTTCGCAGTGTTAATAACTCCCAGAGTCAATTCTTTAGTTAGGGAGAAACACAAATTGCACTGTATAATTAGAAGTGAATACAAACACCTACGAAATTATCCACTTTCAAGGAACATTCATTTTTTAGCAGGATTTCAAAGAAAAAAAAAAATCCTGATGTCCAAATGCCAGCAAAAGGGCTCCGAGCCACCTTATTCTGGCTCGTTCCTGAAGGAATGCCTTGACAACCTGAGTTATCACTATGTTTTTATAGGTTTTTTTCCCAGCACTGCAATTTTCAAGATATGTTTAAATAGAAAGCCTCCCCCTTTCATCAAATTCCTTCTGCATGATTCAGACATGCCACAATATGGTGTTCTTGACTGTTACCATGGAAGTTACTGGGACGTCACAAACATAGGATTAGAGTCCATTGAACAGGAGGAGCAAGGGAGCTACGCCATACTACTACCCGAGAAACATCTCAGTATATAGAAAAACTGTGATACAATATTCATGGTTGCAGTCAAACACAAAAAGGAATTATTTTATAGTGAGTTTAAGAAAATGCTGCTCCCCCCCTCACATCTAATCTTTTAGATGTGTGGGGTATGCACTTCAAAAGGTAGCTATATTCAGCTTATTCAAATAAAGCTGATCATTTGGAACAAGAAGGGTTTAACTGCAGCTATATTAGGTACAGATTTTCAGAGAATTAAGTATAAATTTATACTTGGCTCTATCAGTTTAAATATAATCTAATGGTAATCCTTCCACAAACTTAATTTTATAGAGACATCTAAAAGGACAGCTCTCTTAATGTATGGAAATAGGACAAGATGTTTAAAGCAACAGCCTTTGGTACAAGGCAGAAAAATCATTCCTAAGCAGTGGAAGACCTTGAAGAATAACTGTTAGGTTAAAAAAAAAAAAAAAAAAGTCTTTACCCTTACTAAAGTCTCCCTCTCTTTTAAAACCAAAATCATCTCAGCTTGAAGGCCCCAGCCTTCAAAGAACATTGGGAAATGACTTTCATTCCCACAGTAACATTGTTCCAGCAAGAATATAAAATTCACACCTATGCGGTGCTGTTAGATATATAGATAGATAGATATATATGTTTTTAAAGACAACAGGAGCTCATCTAGGCCAGCCTAGATTCTGCTGAGTTCTGCTGAATACCTATAAACTTGGAGCCATTCTTTTTCCAAACTGTCTCCCACTTAAGCTGCTTATTAGCTGGCAATGGCTCCGGCACATCCATTTCATAATTTTCTCCAGAACCACCCATCAGAACAGATGCAAACTTCAGGCCCAAATATCTTTGTTATCTTAAATATGTAGCTAAACATTCCCTAGAACTGGAATTCTAGAGATCTATGTTCATCATTTAGCAGAGAGAATATTCTTTCCTGGGTTTGGGGAAGAAATAGAAATGTTAACCTGGTACCAATCTCCACTATTTTCCCTTTCTTCCTTTTATGGAAGATTTCTATGGTAAAAGGAATAATATTATTGAATGATTAATCCTGAAGTGAAACGTTAAGCAACAGCAGAAAGTTTCCCAAATGTTCTAAACCAAGATCTGATTTTTTTCAAAATATACACCATTTTTCAGAGAAATAAGATGCAGGACACAATGAGTTTTCTGATGGGAAAACAAAAGACTAAGGAAATCTTCCGGAGAACGCTCCCAGGAAATCAACTAGAATTGACATCTTGACTTTCTTCCAAAAAAACAAACAAACAACAGCAAAAACAACCCCCAAGATCCCCAAACCTATACTGAACAGGAAATAATTGAAGTCTAACTTCTAAATGAAAACAGGAAAGAGGAGATAATGAGGGATGCACCGTACATAACAAGCACCGACCAAAGCCTGTAGCTGAAGTCCAAAGTCCAAAGATGGAGAGATCCATATAATCTCAGCTGACCTAATGTCAGAGTGCTCAGATGGTTTTTGAACACACATGAAAAAATTTCCACACATGAAAAGCAGCTGCTTCCAAAAGATGAATGAGTATGTTTTACATCACATTTTTTGGCGAAAGGAAGTGAACGTGTATAACAGTTTATCTAATTAACACTGGAGATAAGGCAGGAAAGGGAGACACTGTCCTTGTCTTGCCAGCTTCTATTTAACGTCTCTCCTTACACAAAAAGGTATCCAAGGATCGAATTTAGATGCATGGGTTTCATTCTGAAATAAGGAATGTAATAATTGGTCCCACCTCCCCCTCCCACTCCTTCTTAATCATTTTTAGTACACACTTTGAAGCTTAAAAATTACCCTATTACATAAAGAATTTAAGAAAAGCAGCTTTCATGATTATTCAAGGTACAAGTGATTAAGTAAAATCTGAATTAAAGTAACAACTCTGCAGACAGGTCCCTGTGCAGACTTCATTGCAGTGACCTCAATCACTCAGCACAGAGCAAATGGCAGGACCTATCCCTCACGGTGTAATTTCACAATCAGTTTGAAAGACTACTCCATCCATCTCACGCGCCAATCTGCTGGGGTTTTTTAAATGCTCTTCAAAAACGTGTTTTGTTGCACTGAGTTTCAGGTGCATCAATTCCTTGACCCTGCTCACCACAGGGCTGCAGGAATACTAAGGTTAACACCGGTGAAGGGGAGAAAAAAAGTGACTTGGGATGAAAAAGGTAAGCCTTTGGAAGTGCCAAGTTATTTTGGAACTGCATCATTAGGGTATTGCTTTTTAAACTCTTAACAACTCTACAAGATAGCACCTGCTAGTCTAATTTCAGCCTGACAACCAGATCTCAGCACTCAGTGCACACACAGTAGTACTACTGCTTACTGTTAGTAAAGATAGCCACCAGTTCATTAAATTCAGGCGTGTCCCTCCACAGACACGTTAGTAGCCTAAAGGCTGCTGTAGCAGCACCAAAGTTTTTCACGCTAGGTATTTTATTTCGGTAACAACAGTGTGAAATGAGCCATCTTCTATTCTAATGGCAAACGCATGATCAACATGCTTGTGGTGCTAACATGAACCAGTGATCCAAATCCATTTAAGGATGTTTCGTTTTTTCTCACCTGCATTTGAAGTCACAGGATCCTGCAGCCAGCAAAACGTTGTTGGGGTGCCAGTCCAGGCTAAGAACGGTGGAACGAATGGGCTTTTTAATGTGTTTGCTCACCCACCTAAATTTAAAAGTAATAAATTAAAAAAAAAAGATTAAAAATTTATATGAAAATATTTTACTGGTCTCCCCCAAGTCCTTGAAGTACCCTTCAAAAGGTCACTCCCTTCCCAATGACTAAACACATCAGTTTTGCAAAACACACATTATGCCCAAATCTTTCACGTTCCTTTGTACTGTCTGTGAACTTTATATGGTTATCTTAATTAATATTTTAAATACTATGAACAAGCTCATGTTAAATATATCTTTTCACCCGAGTCCTATTCCCCTTCTAACTAATTTTTATAATGCATCATATGGGAAATCATTATGTGAATTTTGCACAGTAATTGCCTAGTCCCTTACATCCTATAAAGAGCTCAGCTTTGACTGCAGTATCGTGGTAAGAAGCACTGTTTTCTCAGATCACTAAGTGCAAGTCCTCTCCAGCTCCTTCCAATGAGTTTTACAGTCATCCCTCTTGCCCATCCACTTTTCTACTGTTTAATAATACAGTAACTATAAAATGCAACTATAACTATATATAACTATAAAATGGGTGAACTGCCAATGATATGACCAGCACATACATCCCAGTTATTTGAAATACAGTGAAAAGTGATCCTGATGTTGAATGCATCAATATTTGTCTAAATATCTCTCAACAGATGTAGTTTGTTTGAACTATTTACAAAATAGTAACAAAATCTGTGAGTCACTTGATGGCCTTTGGGATAATGGTGCTTTTTCTTTAATGGTACTTCCATCAGGCACAAGCAATTTTAAGGATTGCATTAAATTATTTGTCTTCAACATATGGGGTTTTGATTCTTCTGCAAACAAGTGAGGCAGAGAAAATGTTAATAACTGAATGTGTTGGAAAGCATAAAAGTCTGAAACAATCTTTAAAATGTCTTTTGCAGATGGTATCACTGTTTACCATCTCCATGTGAAAGAGTGCACGCAGAACAGCGGGCACAGATACCTGGGGTTTTAGGCATGTTTATGCTCCAACACATACAGCTACAAATGCAGACACATTAAAGATCAGAAGCACTAAGTTTAGATGGCAAAGAGAAAAAAAAATGTTAATGGTGGAAGTATTTGCGATAGCCCAGTCCAAAACCTATAAGCTACAATAAAAATACAGGACATGTAGATGACAAGCTCAAACATCTTCTAATAGAGCGCCCTGGAGATAAGTGACAGACTCGAATTCTTTAATGACAAAAAATGGCCCAAAATAATCTATAAGGAAGAGAACTCAAGTCAAGGTTTCTTCATTCATCCTGGAAGGAGGCGGGGGAAGAAACATTTCTCTTTTTTCAATCATACAGTTGTGGAAAAGAAATTTTTACTCTGTAGAAAATCTTGTACTTTTAGAAAAGCAACATATGTTTATGGCAGCCAGTTGGAACACATCCACACCAACACGTATAACCTGAAACCATGATAAGTCAAATGCCTTTGGGTGCTATACCAGAGTAAAGAAGAGAGAACCTTTTCCCCAACATGTAAAAAGACCATGAAAAAACTAAGGAGGCTTATCCCTCTACATTTCCTGCAGATTTTAGAAATTAGTAAAATAGTAACCTAGTTACCACCGTTAAACTCCAGGCTTTAGCTTTCCCGTGAAGACCTTAAAGGTATAAATGGAAATTAAACAGCTCACCAGTCATTTTCAGATTCAAAGTAGCACACGGATATAAGTCGAGCTCCACTTCCCACAGCAAATTTGTTCTCCAGGGGAGACCATTTCACAAAGGTAGCTGCACGATTAATTCTCAGGATCACAAGGGTCGGTTTCCACACGCCGTCTTTCTGACTCCAGACATAGGCATTACGGTCTGCACCGCAGGTTACAATGCGATCGCTTTTGGGAGCCCAGTCAATACCTGAAAATTAGCATTCAAATTAATAAACTTTATACTGTTTGCTTTACAGGAAGACAAACAGAGAGAACTGGAATGATGGAAGCTGCCTACTATAGCGTTATGTTAGTATTCCCCTTCTTCACTTATTCTCCAGGCACCTTTTAAATTGTTAGGGATATCGGCTTGTCCCTCTAGCTTTCATCAAAATTGCAGATCCCAAATTGCCAGATTCCATAGGGAACTGGCCCGCTGAGGAGGCCCGCTCTGGGTCGGCCACCAGATGGAGCTCTGCAGACCAGCTAAGGCCTCTCCATCAGCATCCTTCAAACCACTGGCCTCTGCCCAGAAACCCGATTTGACAGCGGAAACCCAGCAATTCTAAAACTATGCACAAACCTCTAACATAGATGTCTGCTTGCTTGCCAGACCATAGTCATGATCCAAAAGTTTAGATAGCAGGGTGTTGGTTTTTTTTGGTTAGAAGTGATCAATCTTTATGTACTGATACAATCCTTACATTTTTTCCATGCCTATTTGGGCTGTGCCATGAAAAAGAAAATGTTTACCAAGCGAAAATAACAAACACAAAGAATAAAACGAAGCCTTTGATAAGCCTGTCATTGCTTCTTTCCCTTCTTATGCAGTGAGGGATGTTCTCAACCGGAAAGTCTCACAGCAACATCATTTTTCATCTTTTCTTTAGCATCCCTCTTTGAGATGCAGAGTGCCATCTTTAACTCTTCTGTCACAAAATTGTAGTTCAATGGTTTCCATAACTCTGCTCAGCATTAAAAATATTCCTTAAGCACACAAACTGAAAAAAGGCTATGTTATAGAAAGAATTTGTACTAAGTTTACCGTATCAGTCATGTACGGTCTACTCCAAAACAGGCTTATGCTTCTTTAGGTGAACAGAGGCAACTCGCCACAAATACCCAAATCAAGACACAGAAGGCAAGACAAGGGATCTTGTCCCTCGTGAGCAAAAGCTGGAATGGCAGCGGTTGAATCACTCCCGTCAGAGGCAACAAGCGGTTTGATCAATCTATCTCCTGTGTCTAACCACAGTTTAAGTCTATTCTTTACAACAACCACAGCATTTAGTATTCCAAAGGTATACGCTAGGCAGGAAAGCGGAGAGAGCTCTTTTCCCAAGTCATGAATATTTGGCTTCTAACATTAACAGGTACAAGGAAAAGGCAGAGAAGTGTCTTTGGGGAACAGCACGTCATTTGTAAATTCAGCCCAAGTGACTCTTTGCAAAAGGGCAGAGAGAGGTCTGCTCTTTGACACAGAATCAGATAAATCAAATAAAGCTTCTGCAAAACACTGTTGAGCAGATACTTCCGCCCATTAGTGAGTTGAGAACAGAATAAAGGATATTGCTGTTTTGGGCAATCGCTTGTATTAATTACTTTAATTTCCTTAGAGAATAAAGCCCTTATAAAAATATCACCATGAAAAAAAAAAGTAATATAAACGACTATCACAGGACAATCACATTTTAAAAATAACACCTTGTGACTCATCGTAGCAGCTCTTGTTACATTTCTACTGTGGATCTACAGATACTCTGGGCCTGCAATAAAATGTGCTCACTTATGGCCTGTCACAAGTTCAGGACTGACCACTTAAACTGTTTAAACAGTCCCTGAAAAAGGGTATTTACTGCTGTTGAAAACCACAAACTGACACAACAGTTGTACACTTGATGAAGTTTTAATCCTAGCACTTGAAAGGGAGCCACATGTATCACCAGGAGAGTTTGACAAGCCACCAGATTACTTCAGAAGACTGAAAATTTATTTTCATTATGTCTTTATGGATGAAAAATAAGTAATAGATAAGAAAGGCAGGCTCAGTTACTCTACCAAAATGTCTAGAAATGAAATAGGGCTTTTCCTGCTAACATTCGTTGCATGTAGTCCAGAAAAATGCTGCAAAGCTCTGTGCAAGTGGGAATGCCAACCTATAAAAAGATCTATTTACTCAACACTTGCAGATTTCCTGTTCAGATTCTCAGCTGGGAAAAGCAGGGGGTGGAAAAACTTCATATGTGGCACAGCACAATTTTCTCTTACCTGTAATGTGCCCATTGTGCTCCTTCAGCTCGTGAGCCTTTACCCACTGGTTCCCACTCTTCTTGTAGATGTGGACTTCATGATTATTAGGGCTAATGGCAATCTCTTGAAGAAGAAATAAAACAATCCATTAGTACAGAAGGCTTTTTAATACCAAATGTTTTACCTAGAAAGGCTTTCCAATTTGAAAACTGTTCTCAAATTTCAAAGCATTAGATAGGTTTTGTAAATAAAGGGCCAACATCCCTGGATAATCTCAAGTAACACGGTCATGAGTACACTGCACAGAAAGACACAACAGTCCACATTATAGTGGAAAACTAGGCTATTATAAGAAAAAGGCTGGTTTGGGGTATGGAAATAGAGGGTCAAAGAGGATAAGGGGCAGGTTATATTCTCACGAGGTGCAGACCAAGAAGCAAAGCTTTCTGGAACACTTGTAAGACTAGATTTGCTCATATGCCAGAGTTCCAGTAACAGGTCTAGAATAGTTCAGATTTAGAAAATGAGTGCTTTTTGGATCCTGAGATGTAGCACTATGTATTTGATCGTACCTTTCCTAAATGTTATGCAGAACATTAAAATATCAGAAACTGACAGCAAAGAGAAAACAGCAATTGAAAAAAAAATAAAAAATTTAAATTAACATGTTACTTACGAGTACGGTCTCTGTTCCATGCATGGCAGGTGATTGGCTCTAGTAAAAACTGATGTAGAGACATTCCGAGTTAAAGATATTCCTATGTTGTAAAAATTGAAAAAGCTGAAAGGTGTAAAATTGAAAACAAAACACTTCAAAATTTGATAATCATTAAAACAAAGTCAGCCTTCAATATTTACCAGGTTGTTTCAGTCCACTATTACAATTTTCTTACAGAAGATCACAACTTACTCATATGTTAAGGCGCTAAAGAATTGCCTTTGCCAAACACCCTGATACTTCAGTTGGCCAAAGACTTTTAACTGTCCTGCTAATTGCGATTGACCTAAAAGCCATACACACTTACTTCTTGGCATATCCTCACAGGAGAGACAGCAGGTTGTCAGGATATCTTAAAAACCTAATAATTTTACTACAGAAATAGAACACTTGATAAAAAAAAATGTAGCTCAATTTAGCTCAATGAATGGATTCAAGATCCTGACACATATCAAGGCTCACAGGCAGCACTACAATCAAATCTTTTTCTTCTTCCTTTTCAAGAGGCTAAATTGGTGTATCCAGAATATTGATATGTAACTGTAATCTACTGATGTATTATTTGATAAAACCATTTATATGTATCCTAGGGGAAAATTATTAAGATTACTAATCAACTAATTACTAATTTTTTCAAATTAATCCTAGCACTTAACTGTTTTATAGTTAAGCATTAGCCCCCATGAGATTCAAACACTAAAAGCTGAATCATTCTAGTTTGTAAGTATTTTAATTTGTGGTTTTTTAAAAAGCTAAACACCTAGTTTTTTCTTTAACTTATAATTGCTACAAGAGAAAGCACTGAACATCTGCAATTGGAGGCATGCTGACCTACAAAGTTGTTTAAAATATCATATTGTATTCTAAGTCCTGTATTAATCAATGGCAGCATAAATGAATGGAAGATAACAGCATAAAGACTCACGGTCACCTGGAATAATTAAAACGTGCATAGGTCAATACATATAGCTTGGATTTTTCAATTCCTTCCATACATTCCACTAATTTTTCATAGTAATTTATCCCCGGCTGATGGTTCAAAGTCTTTTTACCCCTACATATACATCTAAAAGAAATCTCTCTGTGATGTCATTCCAAGACATCCACACCCATTACAGCCTGAAATTACAACATACCCAAGTATGGCCATGTTAGCAG
Source organism: Gallinago jamesoni (assembly GCA_025769975.1). NCBI lineage: Eukaryota > Metazoa > Chordata > Aves > Charadriiformes > Scolopacidae > Gallinago > Gallinago jamesoni. Next base: position 4,397,476 of record JAOQGH010000069.1, on the reverse strand, counting down.
AGGGTGGAGACTTCAGGACAAGGTAGGAATTTGGAAGCCAACAGGAAACGAATGGCAGTCCAACAGAAACTCAGGAGTGAATGAAAGATGAGTACATTCTTACGGAGCTCAGCAATTACTATCACTCTAGTCATTTAACAAATATGCTGAAAGTGCTGAATCTTGGAGCAGAGATGATACAGTACTTCGCCAATTCAAATAATTGGAGAGACTTTTTCTTTTCTCATCTACGATTTTTTTTTTAAAGAAATCAAGCACTGCTATTTTGAAGAAGTACTACTTACAGTTACATTTCAAATTCAAATACAACTTCTAGCTATACAAGCTTTAAGTCCAGTTCATAATTTTAACCAGCATGATTTTCAGGGTTCTTCCAATAATCATATTCTACCAATCAAACAAAGCTTTTAAATATATGCAGTCCTAAGCAAAATAATTAATTACTTTTTATTAATGAGAAAACATTGACATAATCTGAGTTACCTTTGACCTTGGACAGCCATGATTTAAGATTCCGTGTGTTAATATAAGCAAAACGCAACTGCAAATTGCTTTTTCCACAATCTTGCTTTAGTACATGCCAACATTCAGTAGCAGTACATTTCCATATACAGGAAAAGTTGAAGAGCTGTTCTACCAACAAGGAATGCTCAGCTTTTTCTACTCTTTCCGAAATAAAATACAAAAATATCCAATCTCCCCTCCCCAAGGACCGCAGCTATTTCAAAACACATTCTAATACAATCCTGGTATTTACTCCACAGACTGCCACTATGTATAAACAATATGGTCCCATTCTAACATCTAGTTCAGAGTTTTTTACTAACCTACATGCTGTTCCCAAAGACAGCCTAGACAAGCAATATCATCCATTCCTTCCCATTGATTCAGTTTCTTGAGCACTGTAACTGGTAGCAAGACGCTGTTTTCCACTTTAGTTTGGTAACAAACATAAAAAAACAACAGTGATGATAATCTCAAAAAGCACTACTATTTCTGTCATCTGATAGTTGCAGGGCTATTTTATTCGGGAAGATAAATCTTACTGAAGTTTTCCAGTTATATTTATTCCTTACCAATATGCAGACAAAATCAAACTCATATTTCACTAGAGATACTGCAACTGGGTCTATGATTCTTGATATAATTCATATATAGGAAACTCCTTGATGTCTTTCCGTCAGCCAACCTCTGAATCTCACACAGAGTATATATACTGTTATGATAACTTTGTCAGCCAAGTACTTAATGCAGTTATCCCTCATCCTTTTTCCAAATGCAAAGTAACTGTCCTTGAGTTTCAATAAAATTTTAAAAAAGGAAGGGGAAAAAAGAAAAAAAGGAAACCTTGCACCTTTGTAGAGCAGGGGTGCTTTCAGTACATAGACTGAAAAGAGCACGATTGGGAAGAACAGGACTCAGCTGCTGTCATCTCTCAATGGGGTGAGAAATATGTGGCATGAGGCCATCCCTGGACAAGCAACTAGCCAGGATACAGACTCAGAAGTGGAGATAGCATATGCATGTGTGTGACAGAGAAAGAAAGGCATCTTTTTAATCCTTGCCTATTTTCAGAGCACCTACATCACTTCCAAACACCTGGAAGAGAAGTGCCTATAATTAAGCACTGCCTCCCACCACTGTCATTCCCTTCCAAGTCGCTCGGTGCAGCTTTTCCCAAGAGGGTGACTCCTCGCAGGCGAGCCTCCTGACACAGGACACCATTAGCATGATAAAGCCGACCGGTTTGGGATGGATTGCGGGCCGCGGCCCGGCCCGGAGCTGATAACGCAGGTGCCCAGCGCCGGTGCGGAGGCCGCGGAGGGGCAGGGGCAGAGCAGGGGCTGCTCCCTCCCCGGCCCCATCCGCCCCCCGTGCGGCCCCGGCCCTTCACGTCGAAGGGGCTGAGAGGTCCCCACCGCCTCACCCTCAGAAGGGTGTCCCCCCAACGCTCCCCACCCCTCCCCGCGGCTGAGGTGACTCCCCGCCCCCGCCATCCCCGCAGCACCGGCGGGCCTGCAGGCTCCCCCCCGCTCCCCCCATCCCTCTCGGGGCGGGGGCAGGCCGGCCGGCCCAGCGGCGCGGCGCGGCGGACAGCCACCGCTCCCGCTTCCCTCCCGCTGCAGGGACTCACCTGAGGCGGCGGGAGCGGAGCGGGACTCGCGGACTCTGGTCAGTCAACGCGACTCCGCTCCGGGCGGCGGGAGAGGGAGCGGCCGGCGGCTGAGGCCGAGGGGGGGGGGGGCGCAGCCCGGCACTGACAAGGGAGCCAGGAAACGCGCTCTGCGCCTGCGCGCCGCCCCGCGGGCTGCGCCTGCGCCGACGCCGCGCTGCAGGGGCGGGGGGGGGGGGAGCCGGAGCGCGCCGGGGAGCCGCTTTGCGCCTGCGCCGCGGGAGGGCGGGGGAGGGGGGGCGTGCGCGTGCTCGTGCCTCAGACAAAGGCGGGCGCCGGGAGCGCGCGTGTGCAGTGAGGGGTGAGCGCTCCTCAGGGAGGCGGGGGAGTGTGACAGGAGGCGGGGAGGCACCAAATCGTGCCAGCGGAGGGGGTTTTTGTCATCCCTGGTGCTTTGTCACCTGTGGAGGTGAAGGAGGCCGTGGCCGCCTCTGTTGGAAGGGGCGCGAGGCCGGTGTCTGCAGGTTCTCTGGGTGTGAGGTGAGGCCGGTTTGAGTGAGGCCTCCTGTGTTAGGGTCCGCGTCAGGGCTGAGGTGGGCAGTGCCAGGGAAGAGCCACGGGTTTGGGAGGGAGTGTGAGGAGCTGAAGGGAGGTCATTTGGGTTTCTTCAGTGTACGCTGGTGTAGAGAGCTGCCACGTGTGGAGTGTTTGTAACCTTCCTCCCTTTTGGGGGCTAAAGGGTAGAAGGAAGGCGCTCCCTGCTGCAGGGGATGGCAATCCTATCCCAACTCATTCAGATGCTGTGGGGCCTTTTTCCATATCTGTCTGGAATACAGAAAGATGTGCCTTTGCAGTACTTTGCCATGCTCTTAATCCCCTTGAGGAGTTGCGTGCTGTTTGAGGTCTCATGGTTTGGCTCCTGTGAAACTTCAAACTGTGTGAGGTTTTGTGAGCTCCAGTATAACAGCAACAACAAAAAGGCAAGTGGGGGGAATGGGGAGAGATTAGTGACTCCCAGGTATACTAAGGAGCAATAGAGTAGTGAGTTTAATTTCAAGTCTGAGAGAAAATAAACAATTTATAAGCATCTAGAAGGAAACGAGAAGGTGAATGCTAGCCAGTATGGCTTCGTTGTGAATGAATTGAGCCAATCTAATTTCCTTTTCTGGCAGCATAACAGAGCTTGCAGATAAGGGAGAAGCAGTATAGGTCATATATCTTGATTTTTAGTAGAGCTTCTGACACTGGCTTGCAGGATATTCTAATAATAAACTGGGAAACCAGTCTAGATGATACCACTCTAAGGGAGTTGCGGAACTGGTTGAGGAAAAATGTACTTGATATCAGTGCTTGTACAGGGAATTACCCTGGGTCCATTACTCATCCATGATGAAATAAGAGAGTGTAATTACTGCATTTCAAGATGAGATCGATTTTGAAGGCAGAATAAACACAAAGAACTAGGTTTCAAATGAGAGCTCTGTGGAAAAAAAAAATAGGGTACGGTTCGGTAGCAGGTGCATGATGCACATTTATTGTAACCAACTTCAGAATTGTGAGACTGGGAAGAACTGGGCAGCTGGCTATACTGGGAAGGGAAAGGATGGAGGGGCTGCCATGGGTTGTAAGATGAATAGGAGTCCATAACATCTTGCTGTTTTGGAAGGAGCAAACATCATGCAGGTCCATATAGGTAAGAAAATGCTATTAGCACATACACAGGAATCCTGCTTTGCTGAACTGTGCTAGAAGAGTGTGTCCCTTCCTGGGCTCCACACCAGAGAAATATGGATGATTTGGAGAAAAAGGTGGCAATAATGATCAGAGTCTTTGAACACATGACTTTTGCTGAGCCTGTTGAGAGGACGGAAAACCGAGGAAAGATGTGGTAAGCCTTCAAATAGATAAAAGGCTGGTGCTATGAGGAAAAGAACAATCTGTTCTCTTATGTCCTCTGGGGGTAGGGCGAGAAGTCGTAAGCTGAGATAACAGCAAGGCAGATCTAGGTTACAGTGAAAAAAATTCTCAGTGATTACTTTGAAGTAGTCAAGCCCTGCCTTAGACTGACGTGGCAGGATGCAAGGCTCTTCTTAGAGGTTTTTAAGAATGGATCAGACAAATATTTGTCAGAATGGCAAAAGTGCAGTAAAGATCTTGCATTTGGGAAGGAGGGTAGAGTTGACGGTCTCCTAAATCAGTGTTACTATGGTTCTGTAACTGCGAGCTATGTAATCATTGCAGCCCTTATTGGCTTAATGATAAAACTAGATCAGCTGCGCAGATTAAAGATACGCAACTAGGACAAGTAAAATTACGTAACAGGAATGAAATTACGTTTAAGTATGGTTTTATGTTTACAAAACAATTTTCACCAGATGGAGTGAAAGTATCCAAATGAAGAACTCGGCAGAGCTTTTAAGCATTAAAAGCTAAGGCTCTTTCTCCACTGAAGCTTTGCAGAGAATTTCCCGCCATTGTTCCTGCTCTATTGATGATACAATTCTGCTGTGCTAATCCAGAAAGGATGCCAATGTTTTTGAGATTAATGTCTCGGAAGCAAGACTGAACCGATTTTAGTGAAAGTAGTTTAGATGCACTCTGACCTTAAGATATATAAGAAAAAAAAAAGTTGAGGTGGGGCATCCTCATGCAGTGAATGCACGTGGATGGGGAGCAGTTACTCAAAAAGAGGTCTTTTTGGAAGGAGGCTGTTAGAGATACAAACAGGTAATTGCAGATGAAAACACAACAATCTGTGTTGTTTGCCTCAGTATTTGAAAATGGAGCAATTTCCAGCACGCTGTCATATCATGCCTGATGTTTAAAAGGAAGATGCAACAACTGTAATTTTTTCCCATAATTGTACTCCCCATTTCCCTAGAACTGCCATGTAGATCACAGGAATTGGTCAGAATCGGTTTTCTTCAGTAATATTCTTGAATTATCCAGAACATTGCCTTAAGATTAGGTAAAGTCACTGATGATCTAAATAACTGCAAATTTGGGATTTTTAAGCAGGGAAAGACAATGTATCCCAATGTCTTGCTTGTTTGCTACTTAATACTGCGTGTCCACCCCTTAAAACTCCTGTTTTAACTTTATGTGGAATGTGTGCAATGGTCATAACGCAGAATGAGATAGAAGGGAGACTGCTCCCACCGTGTGCAACTTGACCAGACTTTTACTGGTGCAGTTTCTTTGCAATACTGGTTTTATAGGTAGTGATGAGCTCGATACTGTCTGCTTTGCCCCCTGGCAAGGAAGATCAGCGGTGGAACAGGTAGGAGCCTGTGTGCTCAGGCTGGCAGGCCCCTGGGCTCAGGCTGTAAATGACCACCTTCAGAGCAAAGTGTAGAATGTGTGATATCTGGCAGCATCTGCGGCCCGTTAGCCCGCTTTTCAAAGGTTGTATGCCTAAATGCATTTGTTCCAGTTGTCCGAGCAGGGCTTGGTGAACAACAGCAGGGTGTTTGGATGACAGCAGTGTCTCTAGCTCCTGCAGAAAATGACCACTAGAAAAGAAACAGCAACAGTGTTTATCACCATTTTTTTAAGTTATGGCAGCAAAATTGTACATTGGCATCGTTAACAATGGCTGGTTCAATGGCTGGATGGGGCTTTGAGCAACTTGGTCTAGTGGGAGGTGTCCCTGCCCAGGGCAGGGGTGTTGGAACTTGATGATCTTTAAGGTCCCTTCCAACTTTAACCATTCTATGATTCCTTAGGGGTCAGCCCCCTTACTTCTGGAGTAATTCTCCTACAACAAAGTCTCATCCTGCACGCTCTACCCCACTGTGCTGCCAGAGGAGCTGTTTCTGCCTCCCAGTTTGTCTGAATTTGCTCTTTCTGTGATGGTCTTCTCTCCTGTTGCAGCATCCTGCTATGTCTAACATCTTAGGTTTAAGCAGCAACGCCAAACACAATGTTCTACTGTCTCACTGCAAAAAAATTCAAGTTCCCCCCCCGTACAATAAGCTTTATTAAGACTACGAATTAAGGCTACTGATGAGAGGAAATATTTGCAAGAGATGGGTCAGATCCTACCTCCTATCCTTTATGTGAAAAAACCCAAATCTATGTTAGCACAGATCCTTCAAGTAGCGTTGGATGTCTTCTACCATTCCAGCTATACTTGAGAAGTATTATTTGCAATTTTTCAGGTCCGACACACAGATAGTTCTTCTATTTACAGATCATTGCACACTTTTTCTAGCCTTTTTTTCCATGTGGACTTAAACCTGTTTTTTGATCAGTACTAAAGCAGTTTTTTGATGAGCAACTCTTGGCAAGATACATAGTATTCTGGAGGAAAAAATAGTTTGAAATGGTGTTGCAGCAGTACCTTATTTACTTTTCAAAACCTTGTTGAGAAAGGAGGTAGAAATGCTATAATGTGTAGGTGTGTGCCCATCAGACCTCTTGCTATGGAAAGAAACCACTTTTGGAAGCAACGGTGTGCTACCCCTTGTAGCTAAAGCCCAGAGGAAGGAGAAAGTGGAAGAACTGAGTACTTGCTTTGTGTAGTTTTGGTCTCTGTCTTCCCTGCGAGGCTGCTGGTGTGTACGGAAGTGTCCCAGAGTACCATGCCAGGGTGAGGTGGGCTTTTTTCTAAGAAAGGTCCTTGCTGTGCAATATTGTTGCCCTTGAAAAAAGATTTAGCCCTTAATGTGCATCCCTTTTGGAAGTAGAAGGATGCTTCTTTTTTTTCCCCTTTCTGTTTTATTAGTGAAAACAGCTCTGTACTAACCATTAGCCATTTCAGAACTTATCTCTGTGCATAAAGAGACTTGAGGAGTATCTCTGTTCCCTTTTGTAGAGAAACTGCATGAGTCAGCTGATGTTGAGAACACACCTATGTTTTCCTCATCTCCATCCCACACCCTCTTCTGCTCTAGTAAGTTTATGGCAGTTGGGTTCAAACACGCGAGCTCTGTCTTTGGTGCCTGTTCCTGAGCTGCTGACGCAGAGGGAGAGGGTTTAGGTACTTAAAGAACTTGGATAATCTCTCCAAAAGTGAGCCCTTTGCTTGCTGAGACATAATGCCTGGTGTGCATTTTGTTTAGAGCTGATTCAGCCATCCCATCTCCCTCTCCTCAGCATCATCCATTTTGTGTATGGCCTTCCCATCCTTGGCCAGGCTTTGGTTGATCTCTTTTTCCTGTACCAGAAAGGGTTTGATTGAACAAGAGAAGTCTTTGCACTGGAAAAAGCTGAGCTGGATCACATCTGATGAGTTTCTTCAGCATAATGACGTCAATGTGAAGAGTACAGTCATGACCCTAAAGAATCGTAGTTAATAGGTGGGTTTTTAATTGTGTGTTCATATCTATGCATATATTAGAGGACAGGAAGTGGTTGCAAAGAAGGGAGAGGAGAGTAATCCTTTGTAAAGAATGATGCACATTTGTGGGTAACAGTCTGAATAGGGGTGTGCAAGTCTACAATGGGCCAGGTATCTAGGGGTGCTGACAGTTTAAATTGAATATGTGCTTCCTATGGTACAGAGGGACAATATGGCTCCATGCGCGAGGTATGATTGTATGGCAGTTTGGTTTTTGTAAGTTTTCAGTTTGTCCTGCATCTTCTCCAGCTGTTCCTGCATGCAACTGCTTGATTTTATGGCCATCTTTTGTGGAAGACTGGCTCCTTTAGAGGCTTCTTGTTCTTGTGCAGAATTTTTAGTGTCCACATAGTGTTTCTGTTTGGAATCTAACTCTGTTTCCAGTTCCTTAATCTGAAAAGGAGCAGAAGAACAAATGGTTGTGAAAGGGATTTGAAGTGTCGATGTGCAGTTATGAGGATTAGAAAAAGAAATAGGAAGATGGTGTTCACCCCAGGAATTTGAAGTTACTCATGCTCTAGACTTTTGTAGCAGCTGAAAAATAAACAGCAAGTCATGCTGTTGATGACAGTACACCTTGCAGATTCTCCTTCGCGGGTGTAGATCAACTGCTGATACCAGGGGCTTGTTACCACTGTACTCAAGCACCATAAAGATCCTGATGGATGAGTTCTGTGCAGGATGCAAAGTGCTGAAGT